>PVKA01014108.1:12825-41497 GCA_004027165.1 Ctenomys sociabilis | reverse complement strand
GGCTATGAGTATGAACCTTCCTCAACACCTAAAGCAGAGATTCCATTTGATCCATCTGAGCTCATTCTAGGGGTCTTCAGAAAGGCTGAGGAACATTAGCCCACAGTGCTATGTGCATGCCCTTATTGATAGCCGCACAATTTACCATAACTGAGTCTTTGAAACAGCCTATGTAGTCACCAGTGGATGAATGGATAAAGAGAATGCGATATTTATATGCAAACTACTACTCTGCCACAAAGGGTAGACTTAAGTTATTTTTAGGTAAGTGGATGCACCTTGAGAACACAATACTCAGTGAAATAAATCAGACATACAAGTTTAAATAGCACATTGTTTTTTCATGTTAGAAACCCAAAGGGTAAACAAAGAGCAAAACAGGAAGAACATGCTTAGATGGGAAGAAGAACACTGTTTAATGGTAATGGGAGGAGTAGGAAATGGACGTGAAAGAGGGATTTCAAAGGAATGAATAGAAGAGAAAATTGGAAACAGTAGAACTGAAAAATGGAAAGAGAGCTCTATATATGGGGAAGGGAATGGGGGTTTTAAGGAAATTGAAAATAGAAAGAAGCAAGCCCTAGCACACACAGGTGCAAATTCCCTATGAAGAATGTGATAATTATGTATAGCAAATATGTATTATTAATTTGTTAAAAAATTAGATGTATTTAGATGTAAAATTCTATTTTTTCTGGGAAAAAATATACATAGTGAATAACTGTTAATATGTTACATATTAACAAATCTTTTACATGGACAGAAACATCAAACAAAGAATCTTTCCTGGCAATCACACTCTGTGGATTACCAACCATAACTGTATAATCAGCTCCCTGAGCATTAGCAAGCTCTCTACACACATTCTACACAGAGTAGACAATATTTCACTACTTTAAGTTTAAATAGTAAAGGCTTGGAGACACTTATTTTTGCAAAATTACCACTTAAAACATATTTCTCTTTCAAGTTTCTCTTTTTTAAATTAGTCCTTTTTGCTTGGAGGATGAGAACACAGGCTTAACTACAGTAACATAAACTAGTTGAATTTATTCCAAAGCTGAGTAGTTCATTTTAACTGGAGGACAACTGGTTATATTTACAGCTGTGATTAGTTGTGATATAACTGTACATTTAGAAGCAGAGGTACTGCACCAAGAAAATGAGAAAAACCATCCAGATGGACCCAGTAGAGGAAAATCTCAGTATTGGAGATTTAAAGCAAAACCATTTACTGTAGATCATTCTACCTTAAAGGGAAGGCACTTCTGAGAACAGGAAGGATTTTGAAGGATTATCGTAAATTTGACAGAAGGATTTTAACATAAAAGATCTTGTGAATTCTGTCTCTTATGTAACACCATCGATAAATTGTGCCTGGCTTAGAATCAATGCTAAATTAATAGATTATTAGAAGACTTCAATAGGTGCTGAATTCTGAGGCAGGTAATTTCAACATGAACAGAATTAGTACATTCTGATACAGGAGCAACTGTCATGTTTGAATTTCTGGTTTCAGTGAAATTAATCTCATGCTAAGATTTCTAATATATTCTGTAATATAAATGAGTCAGCTTTTATGGATTCTTCATGCACACCAAAAGCAGGCATTTATACTTCTATATTCCATATTTTATTTTCAAATCTGGATCTTGTTGAGCAGTTATATCTTAATTTCCTGTGATACTTTTCTTGACATTTGACATGAAAGTATTTTAATCTTATTTTATATTTTTCCCTGAATATGAAATTGATCTTAGGAGTAAGTTAAACTTAACCACAAATATGATTTGACAAACTCTTATTTCTCAGTTTAAGTACATTTCTTCCATTTATGTTGTGAAATTTTAAAGTGCTAGTTGAATATACTAAATGCTTGGAAGCATCTTTTGGTATGAATTACAAATTTCTCATTCATTTTTGACATAATTCATGCTAAAATTTTTATAAATGAGCGACCTTTGATCTACTGAAATGAATACCATTAAAATATTATTTTACTGTACTGCTTTTACTTGCATTTTATTTTAAATGTTCTGCTTTTAGTAGCATGTTGCTATTCACCTTTACTTCTACCCTTTCACCACATAACAAGTATATTTATTAAAGTATACTAAAGTTGAAATCATAAAATAAATGAAGAGTTCATAAGTAATTATACATGTACATAGCCATCTGAAACTAACAAAAAATTTTATTTTTTATGGTACCAGGGATTGAACTCCAGACCTTGCACTCACTGGTTAGGCACTTCAACCGCTGAGCTATCTCCCCAGTGCAACAAAATCTTGATGGATCATAACATCATGTTTATTTTTGTTTCTTTTTTTCACAAATAGCACTTTATTTATCACTATTAAAAATCTGGATCTTACACAGACTCTTGGACTGGTGTTTCAAATCCATCAGCTCGTTCAGCTTCAGTTCTAGTCTCATCCCCAGCAGCCTTTCCAGAGCTCCTACCTTCGCCATGAAGCTCCATGAGTTTTCCCAACTCAAACTTTGGCTTCTTCAGCACTTTCATTTTTCTGACATAGACACCATGAAGAGGGTAGATAGACTGGCAAATACTTGCTATGTCTTTCCCAATGCTGTCTAGAATCAACTATTTGACCAATTTCTTCAAGTCATCTGTTTGTACCTCTCAGGTCGTAATTTCAATCATCTTCTTTCAGTTCTGATGGACCTGCTGGTGCTGAGTGTGAGGTCTTCTGTATCTGTTGCATTTTTTAGTAAAGCCGACAGAAAATGAATGAAACAAGTAACCATCTGTAGTCTTGACATCGACATGAGCTTCAATCATGGTCTGCCATTTTTATAAAGAAAAAATTCATTGCAAAAACTGTTCTACTGAAGGAGCGTGGATGTGAAAATGTTCAGCTTCCCATGTCTGCTCAGGGCCCAAGTTACTGAACCTAGTCATGGTGTCATAATTGAGTACAAGCTGGTGAAAGATATTTGTAGCTCAGAAAGAATAGTAAGTTTGGTGAGTATTGGTTTAATTCCCACTATTCCAAGAGTTTTTCCACTTTAGCTATTCCTTGGAATGGTTATCTTTAATGATAATTATTTTAGGTCAAGTAAAACTATGTGTGAGTTTGTGTGTGTGTGTGTGTTGCAAATATTTAATTTGTTCTGTGAACTCTGTTATTTATGATCCTTAAGGTATTTCCTCCATCTTACACAAAATATCTGTTTCTTTAAAGTACAATTGTTGATTTTGTTATATAGAAAACTTATTTCCTTACATAGGAAACTTGGCTTGATCATTTGGACAAAAAGCAAAGTTACTCCACAATGTTTCCTCATAAGAATGTCAGTTTGCTTTCATATGTTTTATATTTAAGCACATGATTCTCTTTTCAATTAACAAGGGTAATGTAGCTTTTGAGTGAGAGTAAGCACTTGTCAGCCCTGGTATTTGAGAAAATAATATAGGACCATAGTTTATATGATTGTGCCAAGCACAGTAGTTTTTGTGTGTGAGTTCTGATGCTATACTGGCTTGGTACCATGCAGGCAATGCTGTCTATAAATTATAATTTAAGCAAGTCTTTAATGTCCTTGGACCTTAGATCTAACATTTGTAAAATGAGAACAATACAAATTTTCCACTTCCTATTTTAAGACCCACAAACCAGAAACTCTTTAGGTTTGAAAAACACTGGTCTGCAGCACAAAGAAAATTATAAATGTTTTTGAAAAATGAACATTTCTATTTTCTAAACTCCTGTTTGATAGGAAAAATATTTTCCATATGTTAAGGAAGTTATTTTTGGATTTATTTTGAAGGTAGTAAGAACACAAATCCATTTAACTGTTCTCTGCTCATGACTTTATTCATCTATAAACATACATTGGGTATTTATATACTAGGTTTAGGAATCTATCTACTAGGCTTCCAAAGACTTATGAGATTAAAATATGTATAACTTAATATCTATCGCATAATATGTTACTCCTTGTTTTCATTGGCAAGTAAAGAAAATCTTTTATTTTCCTTTATTGAGGGGGGGCTCTGCCTACCCTGAGAGCAGGGCTGGTGCGTCATGTGGTGCCGAGAATTTAACTGAGGTCCCCTGTGTCTGCCTAAGTTGGCCTAAGGAGGCACTTTAGACTGCTGAGCTACCTTGTTCTTTCTTTCTTTCTTTCTTTCTTTCTTTCTTTCTTTCTTTCTTTCTTTCTTTCTTTCTTTCTTTTTCTTTCCTTTCTTTCTTTCTCTCCTTCCTTCCTTCCTTCCTTCCTTCCTTCCTTCCTTCCTTCCTTCCTTCCTTCCTTCCTTCCATTTCATGTATGTAGTACAGGGTCTACAGGGTCTCACTACACAGATCAGACTCATAATGATCCTCCTGTTTTCAGCCTCCCAAGTGCTGGGATTATAGCAAGGGCTACCACTCCCAATCTCAGTCACCATCTCAGCACGCCCTGGGAGGTGGGGCCAACATGGCACGCAGGGTATGGAACCCCAGTTCTCGTTGGTTTCATTAATGAATAAATCCTTTCCCTTAAGCTTTACTTTAGTTTCAAATTTTGTAGAACCTAAATCAAAATGAAATTTAATTATACAGTGGTTTTATCCAAAGAAATATTGGGGGCCAGCCAGATAGCTCAGTGGATTAAAGTGCCTGCTTAGGCAATCACAGAGACCGCAGCTCAGTCTCAGGCACCACATGCCACGCCAGCCACGCCCCCAGGGTAGGTTTTAGCAGGCCACAGAAGACTACAAATACAATAAAAATTAAATAAAATGTGAAATGGTGTCAAAATAAACATTTAAGTTCATTTTTGTAAGTTGACACTGCCGCTTAAAACATCACTGACACATGCTTAGTGTTTTTCATTTTCCTTAGCTATATCTGCCTACAGCTTATTTCCTGAGATCGTTTTGTTGTAGACAGTGGCATGCAGAAAAATGAACAGCAGTGAGTTTTGAGGAGCCAAATATATTGCCTTAGTAGCGCTTCTAGCTTTTAGGCTGTCACCATAAAAATCACTAAAAGTATTGTGGAGAGATAGTCAAGGACTTCCCAGTGCATTTCTATTCTGCAAGATTCAATGGATGTAAATAACCTCAACCTCATACATAACACTACAATATGGTAAAGTGATAGTAAAAATAAATTTTCATAATTTATTACATTCATTTTAATACAATTATTAGTTTACATAATTTCATATTATAAGTACACTTATTGGACTTGTAAATCCCTGAATCTAGAGCACTTCTGATGCCATCTTAATATATAATTGCTTAGATATTTCAACACATGCTTTAAGCTTCTTTCTGAATCTTAATTTCATATTTTTGCAGGTATCAACCCAAATTTTCAAAATTGCCTTTTAGTTCCCTTTCAGAATGAATATCTCCATTTCCAATTAGAATGAATTTTAATGGGTTGGCACTGTCAGGGTATAATTTCCAATGTGTATTTCCCTAGTAAGAATATTTACAGAAAGTAAATTACTGATGGATGATTATCAGCCTGATGCTTCATAGCTACTGCAAACAAAGTACAGCTCTAGAACCTCTTTTCCTCACAGGTATAGGCAAGCCTAGGCAACCACAGGGAGCACGACTAGATCCAAGGCACCACATTAGGCCAGCCATGGCCCAGGGTGGGCTGAGCCGGCCACAAACAAATGTTAACAATAAATGGAAGCCTTTCCCTATGTGATAGATCTTATAATTTGAAATTTCCTTAGGCTTCTTTTACAGAACATTGTAGCCAGTAGCAAAGAAATAGGCTAGATGACTGGGGCACCATGTAACCAGGGACAACCATTCTTGTCAGTCTCTCTATTTGGAAAGGGACAGACAGCATGGGGTTGTAGATGGCCAAGTTCTACTGCTTATACAAGTTTCCTCCACATGGTCTGGGCATGGTCCAAATACTCAAAAAAAGGGAAGAATACTATTGAAGAGGGGTACTTGGCAGGGGATCTGATGAAATCATGCTAAGAAAAGAAAACTAGTTCCACATTATTGGAGACTTCCTTTCATGCCCAAGTAGATTGATGGCTTTTAAAGGACGTGGTGAAAGTGTTATCACATAAACTTTCAAAGCCGGACTTGTAGTATTAGAATATACGCTTTAGGCAACTGCTCAAATTTAGCAGGAGAAATACTAATTGATCTAACAGGCTATTTCCTCTTCTAATTCAATGGTACTAAATTTATTTATTTTGGTTCAATTACAGAAGAAGGTCACAGAAGGCTTTTAAATCCTGTGTTTTTTGTAAATTCAGAAATGACTGCTTTTAAGCCCTAAATGTTTTTGATGCTAAAGTTTTCATCATTATTACTCCTTTTTTTTTTAATCTTCTATTTATTTATTTACTTATTTGGTACAGAGTCTCACTATGCAGTAGTGATCCTCCTGTGTCAGCTTCCCCAGTGCTGGGACCACTATGTCACCATGCCACAACAGTTCTGGGGCTGGCATAGCACAGGGCCAGCATGGCATACAGTACTGGGAATTGAACCCCAGTCCTTGTGCTTGCTAGGCAGGAGCTTAGACCACTGAGCTATCTTCCCAGACCTCCAGGGTTTAATATTCTTACTATTACTTTTATTGACACTTTCTAAGTGATAGCACTTTAAAATTATTGTTAGAAAATTAAGTTTTCTTGTAGTATTCAAATACTAGACCTATCTACAAGTAATTAACTTTTTAATTTATTGTATAAGAAAAGTGTCCTGCAGTTATATTTTGGTTTTATTTTTTAAAACAAGTTTCCATGTAATATCTGTGATATTTAAATTTCAGATTCCCAAAAGTAAGGTAAAATGTAGACTGAGGTAGTATCCACGCAGTTTCAGAATGTACTTTTTGTTGCAAGGTGTTATTGAAACATTCAATAAGCATTTAATTTTTTCCAAAAATGATTGTAGCAAAAAGACACACTGTGATTAATCTTCTTGAAAATACCCCTCTTTCATTCACACTTCCTACTTCGTTCTTGCTGCTTTCTCAAGTAGTTCTAGAAGGCCAGGTTTGTCATCCATTGCACTGCTGCAGCTGACTCATTGTACTGGACTGATACAAAACTATGGCCTTTTGTAGTCATTTGAACTTTGGAGAAGAGTCAGAGGACTATTCAAGGAGCAGGATTGGCTATATAGGTGGATGAGGACACACCATAGTGTTTTATTTGATAGAAATTCTGACTAATATTTTGAATTACTTCAGGCATCATGAATTAAGGAAGTGATAGTACCATTATATCCACTGTCATGAAAAGACATAATGAACTCTTCTGGGACTGCTCCAAAAAGTGACAAGAATGGTGAAATAAGTATGGTAGAATTAAGAGAATATTTTAAAGCAGATCGATGGCAATGTGTCTTTTGCTGCAATATTTTTGTATTACTATAAGCTCTGTATATTTCTAGTCAGCTTTGTGTACAGCTTAATGCATTGCTATACTAAAAACTGATGCTCAACGGATTGGATGATAATAGCAGTTAATTTGTTTTTAATTATTAATTTGCCATTCTTGTTTTGAAAATCCATAGCATATGTACTGTTGTACATTACCCTGTTTCTGTCTTTGCTTCTGCTATTTTTTGCTTTTGCTTTAACTCTTCAAAATGAAATTAAATTAAATTAAAAAAAAACTATTGTGCTACTTTTCTTAACTTTAAGTAATAGCTTTAGTCACAGATTTTGTTGAGAATGGAAACCCTGAGAAAGACATTTCAAATTGAGAAGGAATGGGGGAGGGAGGCAAAAAAGGGTGGGGTGAAAAAGCATAGGAAGAAAACATGAAGGAAGGAAAGAAGAGGAAAAAGAAGAGAATCATACAGTTATCACATTTTATTAGTCCCTCACTTTGGACAGGTGATATCCACTGTCAGGTTTTGAATAAGTCACTAACAAATCATAACATTGGGTCCTTAAACTTCTGTAAAATATAAAAGTATATAGGGTCATATGTAAGGTATTTGCAAAACTAAATTATAATTATCCCAATATATGTTTGAATCACTCATTTTACTTTAATTAAAATATGAAAATAATGAATACAAAACCCTTAAAACATCACTGACTCCTCTTGTTTCTGTCCTGTATTCTTTCTGTCTTTTCAACCAGGAATATGGAAAATGTACGTACATTCCTTTTTTTAATAAACCCACTACTAAATTCTTGCATAATTTTCATCAACATTGCTTCTGCTCAAACTATGCACCACTTACTAATTCACAAACCCAATGGACATAGCTAAATTTGCTCACATTTCTTCCTGATATTTGATAATGGTGGTGCCGTCTGTCCTCAGTGAAATTTTTCCCCTGACTGGTTTCATTTAGTAGCCCTAATGCCCAGCCTGTTGATAGCAACGCATAAATCCTTCATCAATATTCTTTGCATAAACGCAAGGCTCAAAATAATTTTGGAATGTCTCCTTTCCAATTAGTTTTGGTTGCAGAAATCAAGATGTGTTTCTCTTAAGCTTTGCATTAATAACATAAAATAAATCACAATATTCATAAATGTAAGAGTAAGATGAACCTAAGTGCCTTTTGCTTTTTTAGAGCTTGGGGACAGCGGTATACTCTCCTTACCAGCCTAGGCTCCACCTGGGCGTCCTCTTTCCAGACTGTCCCAGACCTGGTCTGCCTTCAGCGTGGCCACACAGCTGCCATCACTCGTCCTGGCCAGCGGAATGTCTTCTCTGAGGCTCCGTGCTTGGCTGGCCCTGGCTCCGTCCCTTCATCTTCATTACGGGCACAACCATTCAGCAGCTTCCCCTGGAAATGTTTTTCCAGACGTGCCCTCGGAACAAGTGCCATCCCCCCGACGCCGACTGAATTCCATCATATTTCATGCCTCCCGATCATTATTTATTTTCTTTCTCAGCTTTATGATGACAACACAAAGTTTTTTATTTTTACATTGCTTTTATTCTTTATTAAAGCTAATTAGTTGCATTTAATTTATCCTACATAAAAAAGCATGCATTTTTGTTCAATATATCACTCCTGTCTCTTCTATTTTCCATGCTTCTCCATCTCTTCAATTTTCTCTTTCAGATTCTTTGTGGAGATAGGTATGAGAAAAGTCTTAGTTGTAAACATTAAATCTAAGAATAATAATCCGAAGTTCTCAATCAGAATGAGGCGTCTTCTTTTCTAATTTAGATCCCTTATTAAAAAAGTTGAAAGTGTCTCATTGCTATTTGTTTCTCAATAAAATTAATAAAAAGTAAAATAAAAAGTAAAGCTCTAAGAGTTTTTCAAAATTTCTTTTTCATTAAATTTAATGATTTTATTAATCAAAGTATCATTTTAGGTCAGTCTTTCATGAACTTTGCCTGCTCCCACAGCATTATTCCCATATAAAATATAAGCAGGTGAGAAATATTAGTAAAGTCACCCTCTCTGCTATCATCTATGAAATGTCCTACCAATCTAGCATATATCTGAATTAAATCCATCAATTTGTATCTATTAATAAATTGTCACAGTTTAATTTTTCAGTATTAAACTGTGATGATTTTTTCGGTATTAGAATTGAACCCCAGGAACTTTATGATCAGCTCTGTCACCAGATATTTTGTTAGTTTTTTTATTTTCACACAGAATTTTGCTAAGTTGGTACATTTCCAGGTTGGGCTGAAACTTGCTATAGTCCTGCCTCTGGCCTTGCATTATCCTGCAATCACAGATGTGTGTAAACCAGAAAAGCTTACATTCAAAAATCCAACCTAGTGGAAGTTTAGAAGGTGTTGCTTGCGATTTGATACAGTGAATCATCTGGCTTTCTACGACTCCTTCCTTTGCTCATTTTCAAATGGGCAATGGCTGCCTTCTCTAATAAAATAATCATAAAACTAGATATCCTGCTAAAGTTTTAATTTCTCTGAAGATTTCATGTAACTGAAATTGTCATGTTAAAATAGAAAGTATTAAACTAAAACTTTTACATAAAATCCATGATAACCATCAAAGGAGACATATAATAGGTATATGGAAGATAAAGAGAAAAGAAAAAAACAAAACACACCACAACAAAGGTAGCTAGATTGGAAGAAAGTAACAAAACCTTAAAAAAAAATAAGTAACAAAAATAGTCATGATAAATCCTTACAAATTAACAATTAATGTAGATGTACTGGATAGATAAAAAAGAATATTAAGCAATATGCTACCTAGAAGAGAATTACCTTAAACTTAAGGACACATATAAGTTCTAAATGAAAGAATTGAAAAGATACTTTGTGAATTTGGTGCAAACTATAAAATCTTAAAACTGGCAGCAAGTATAGGGAAAAATCTCTTTCACATAATATTGACATTTTAAAAATATGACAAGCAAGGGGCAGGAAACAGAAACAGTACATAGTGAGTCTACATCAAATTCTACAGTTTTAGTAAAGCAAAACCAATCTACAAAAAGAAATGGCAGGGCCTGGCAAGATAGATCAGCAGGCTGAAGTGCCTGCTTAGGCAAACCTAGGCAAGCACAGGGACTGGGGTGTGGTCCTAGAGCCACATACCACACCAGCACCACCCCCAGGAAAAAAAAAAGGAATCTATAGAGCAGTGAGTGCTTGCCCTACACCTATCTGCAAAGTACTTAACATTAAAACCTGTAAGGATTCCACAGAACTGAAGTGCAAAAATGAAAATGAAAAATAAAAACCAAAACCTCTTTCAAGTACTGAAAAAGGTAAAAGAACCTGAATAACATTCTTCCAAAGATGACGTACAAATGTTCAGCAGATATATGAAAAAGTGAGCAACATTACTAATCACAAAAATAAACTGGCCAACCCAGCCTCTCTAGGATGTCTATTATGCACAAAAGTAAGACATGTCAGTGATGCTAAGAGAAAATGTGTCTCTTGTTAATACCTGGTAAAATGATATGCTCTTGTGGAAAACATTATGAAAGTTTCTCAAAAGTTGTACGAAGAACTACCAAGCAATCCAGCGATTCTATCTGGCTCTAAACCCACACGCATGAACTCAAGCATTTGAAAGAGGCTTCTGCCTCTTACGACACCTCTTTTGTCACAGCATTATTCACGACAGCTAAGGTATGCAAACAGCCTAAGAGCTCACCCATGACCAGACAAGAAAAACAGTTTGCATTGTGTGTAATGAAAATCAGTCAACTATAAGAACAAGAAATTCTACCACAACATCCTCACAGGTGAATCTGTATGAAATGTGCTATTTGATATAGTCAGGAACAAGAATATAGGTGCTGCATGGTCTCACTTCAATGTAAGATTTAATAATGTCAAATTCTTACATAAACAAGGGTAGAATTGTAGTTTCCTGGGGTAATAGATATAAAAAGTGGGACGGGGCTGAGGAGAGAGCTTGGTGGCCTAAGTACCTGCCTGGCAAGAGCTCGATCCCAGTACTGCACGACGTGATGGACTGGGCCTGGGAAAGCTGATGCATGCCTGCAATCCCAGCACTGAGAAGACTAATGCAGAAGGACCACTATGAGCCCAAACTATGTAGCAAGACCCTGTATCAACAGAAGCAAGAATAAGAAAATAAATATATTAATAAAAAGTGAGACATATTTGCCAAAGGGCACAAAGTCTGAGTTACAGCAAAGTTTGGGAATTGAAAGTCTAACATGGGTCATCACTAGTGTGTCTCTTTTTTTCATGGTAACTATTGTGCCTCCTGAATATATACGATCTTTACTGCAATTTTGACATTTTTAAAGATGCACTTCCCTGATGATACTCTGAAAAGTTTTCAGTGACAAAGTAGTTTAAAATAGTTATACCCATTTTAGATATACAGGGAGAGACAACACAGTTGTGAAGAAGGAATGTTTTCAAACCTTCTAGAAAAAAGGACTGAATATTTCATGTAGTGTAGAATCATGTTTTCAGCATTAACTGGTACCTATTCCTTTCCAGACTACTCTATCAGACAGTCTGATTGTTTTCTCAGTGTAGAAATTCTTTCTTTGCTGCTTCCAAGTTGTTGATTGGGGGTATTATTTAACTTATGAATGTTGGATTATTCTCTGACTCAAATCTGTTTCTCTCATTTATTCTGCCCACTAATACAAATTTTATCCCTAAGACTTGGTTCAGTTCAATAATGTACTGTTTGAGGATATTTTTTCCTGAAAATGGTAATGTCTCAAAAAATTTCTATGAAGATTTAAATAGTCCTATGAAAATGAGGTCAAATAATTTGCTGAAAATTCCACTTAGCTGCTTTTGAAAAAGTGTTACCTTGTGAAGTTCTTTCTTGGCACCCATAGATCATGACTCAGAATGTGAGGAGACAAACGTGCGTCATAGGATGGTGGAGGGCCATTTTCTGTTGAATTAGCTGGTGGGAAGAAAGGTTGTTCTCTTCTGGAGAAAGCAAAGCAATGCTCCCTTATCATAGGGGCCAAATCTCTCCATATAAAATTTTGCCTTTGTTATTGTCTTTCTGTTAGAAAGAGCTTCGTTGTGTTCACATGCATAAGTTGCTCACAGACATCTGAAAATGAAAGTTTATTTGTGCATATGTGTGAGTTGTTTTAGGCATAGAGTAGGTGGCAGTTGATGGCTGCAGAACCAAACCAACTATGACTAAAATGAATAACAAACACTGGTCAACAAAAAGTGTTCTATCCCGGAGTTCTCTCATAGCCTAGGAAGACAACATAGAATGAAAATTTTAGCAGAAAACTACAACCAAAAGCAAATAGTAGCTTTTATAGGTAAAAGATAGCAGATTTAAATTAAGTAAACTTTTTACCTATCTCTGGGAAGTGGTAAACAGATGCATTTGTTGGGTTGAAAATAAATGAGTCAAACATAGCATACTTTATTTTTTAAAATCTATTTATTTGTTTGTTTGTTTGTTTATGTGGTACTCATAAGTGGTAACACACAGCTTGGACTTATAGTGATCCTCCTGTCTCAGACTCCCCAGAGTTGGGATTACAGCTGTGCAGCACCATGCCTGGTACTGTGATGCCTGGTACTGTCAGCACCATGCCTGGTATCATGACCAGCATGGCATGGGTCAACAGGGCCTGTGATACCAGGAATCAAACCCAGGTCCTTGTGCTTGCCAGGCAAGAGCTTAGACTGCCGAGATAACTGCTTGGCCCAATGAGTACACTTTTGAAAGAAAGAGCTAACAAACTTTATGTCTTAGCAAAAAACTCTAAAAATTTAGCACTTGGAAAATAACAACTATTCTACCTTAAAATATTCTAAATTTTATGCTGATTGCTTAAAATGGAAGAGAGTTGGCTTATAAAAGTGGAAAA
This sequence comes from Ctenomys sociabilis, assembly GCA_004027165.1. Lineage (NCBI taxonomy): Eukaryota > Metazoa > Chordata > Mammalia > Rodentia > Ctenomyidae > Ctenomys > Ctenomys sociabilis. The sequence continues at coordinate 28,244 of PVKA01014108.1, read as the reverse complement.
TGAGAATAAAATCAATCTTGTATGTGTATATATGAAGTCAGGATACACATCATCTTTGCATGCATGAACTTAACATATATTTGTTAGTATTATAAGCTAGCAGACTAAAATTTTACTGCCTCTTTCACCTGTGTGCATTTTCAATACTTACCAACAGAAAATCAAGGCCAAGAATGGTAGGACTTGCCTAAGATCTCTCAGCCACAAAGAACAGACACTTTTAGGCAGTCAGGATGGTTCTGGCTTCAGATCCTTGTCTCTGTGGACCATTCTGTCTTGAGGTTAAGCACAATGGATAACGCTCAAACTGCTGATGGAGCATCACTGCTTTCGTTAAACCATTCAAATAAAGGGCTCGGAAAATCCATGTCTTCTGATTTTGAAGAGCTGAAGTTTTTTTCCTTGTTCACTTTTTTCCATTGACAGTTTACAATTGTTCTAACGAAACAAGCAGAGTCTTCTGAAAAGACAGAAACAAGAAAGAAAGATTTCAGGATCTGCAGGGAGATATTAAATTGGACATTATGATTCTTTTAGGAGTAGAAAGAAATTTATATTGTTAATTTTTTATTAATTTTAATGAGAAAGAGACATCCATATAGCTCAGCAGATTAAAGAGCCTGAAAGCAGGTGCAGGGGCCAGGGGTTCAATACCAGGGCTTGTTGTGCCAGTCACACCCCCACTCCGGGGAGTGATGAGACAGCAAATGAGGCTGGGTGTGGTGGTGCTTGCCTGTAATTCCAGCTCTTGGGAGGCTGTAAACAGGAGAATCACTAGGAGTCCGACCTAGTAGTGAGACCTTGAACACCCTGTAGACCCTTCCCTAGAATAAAAAGAATTAATGAGAAAGAAATAGCAATGAGACAGTTTCAAACAAGTTAGTAGGACAGTTGCAATAATTAATGCATTGCATATTGTTGTCTGCACAGTAGTTATTCAAAGTGCAAGATGCATACTTATGTCTTGTCTAAACAATAGTAGTACAAATCTATCTTCTCATTGAACTAAGAGACAGTAGCTGTATATCTATCCTAACTATTCTGTATATACATATGTATTTTTCCACTATAAAATGGTCCTTCACTTATATCCCCATTTTTTTTTGTTTTGGGTGTTGCATTGCTGTTTGAGAAGCTGTATTTGGAGAAGTGCTTAAAGGACCTTTTCATACTGATGCCAGTTCAAATATTGTAGATACTTGAATTCAGCAAAATAACCCAATATAGTCGACTAGTCCATAATAGTAGTGGTTATGACCAGAACTGGCAATTGTCAGAAGTTGTTGGCTTGAGCCTTTTTGCAGCTCAGCACATTAACATGGCATTACTTTTTATACCTTGTGGTTATGCTGGATGGTTAAAACCAAGTTAAAACAATACTTATATAAATAAAAATAACTTTCATACATGACAAGGTCAGTCAAATCCTCTCAGCATTTATGCTGAAACCATGTACAGCATCTTGTAGATCTTTTGTCAGTGTCAACCATCTGGATAAGTCATGGCCATTGTTTGACCAATTTACTCTCTCTGAAAGCCTCAGAGAATGTTTTCTTTCCAGGTGACTCCACTTAGGCACACTATACATCATTGATCCCTGTCATCTGTGGCTTCTAATCTCTTGAACAAAAATTTGGGACACCACTGAGTTACAGGATGTCACATCATAGTTTCTCTTGTGTCCTGGGCCCTCAATGATTTCTAAGGGCTAGGGTCAAAATATCAGCTTTCCTTGTAGCCCTTCTATTTCTCTAATTTTTGGTCTGCAATCCTTAGTTGTTAACCTTCCAGAAGAGAATCTTAATGATATCATTGCCCTGCAACAGAGGCAGTAGAGCTTAATATCAGTATCTGTATGAATATCAAGCACTTTAGACATAACATGGAGCTGCTATTTTCCAACAACTATGGATATTCTAAACTTTAAATCCCTATAGAATGTGAAAAAAAATCCAATTATACAAAAATGGACACTTAAATAAAGTATAATACTTACCTTTCAGAAAGCTAAAATAGATGTATTTGTATCCTTCACATTTTGTAGTTTGTAGGCTGAACAGAAATGTTTGCTCCAGAAATATTGAAATTTACAGCAAATCAACTTATATACTCATGTAAGAATATGGAAGCTAAGATTAAATCTTCACATTCCACTATTGTTTGCAAAATACTGGACCCATAACTATGCTCATGAAAACTGGAATTAATTATGTTTTGTGGTTTTCTTTAAAAAATGTAGATCCTTATATAGTTTCAAGTATTAATATAGAGTTAAAGTAGGGATAGGGAGAAAGGAAGAGAAAATAGCTGAGAAAAATAGGATAACATGGAAACAGAGCTTTGTAAATAGGAGGGGGAAGAGGGGTTAAAGAGAAAAAAAGGAATGAGGAAAAAAGAGCCACTAAGATATGTCATGTAGAGATACAAATTCTCTATGATAAATGTGGTCGGTCATTATGTATATCTAAATTAGACTAATAAACTTAATAAAAATAAATAAATAACCAAATGAATTATTTGTACTACATAAAAGATAAAATTATAGAAAGTGCGTTGACAATCTTTTAGGCGATTTTTTTTTTATTATTTCTTAGCTCAGGGTCTATGGGGTCTCACTACATAGATTGGACTCATAGTGATTCTCCTGTTTTCAGCCTCCCAAGTGCTGGAATTACAGCGCGTACCAGCATGCCTGGTCTCAATCATCTCAGCATGCCCCGGGGACAGGGTCAGCACAACAGCCCGGATTGAACCCTAGCCGCTGTGCTCTGCCTAAGCAGGTGCTCTAGTCTGCTCAGCTATCTGGCCAGCCCAAGGTAAAATATTTATACTATAGAAGATATAGGCTTCAAAGTAAGAAGAAATATATTAGTATAAACCATATGTCATAAAACATTTATATTTTCAAGCGGTACTTTTTATTATTTTCTCTAATGACATGAATCAAACCGTTGTGTCGAGTCATTACTTGGTTATAGATATTTACTGAGAACTGAGCCAGGCACTGTTTCTTGTTGACCTATTTATGAATGATACACTTGTGATCTTCTCCCTATCTAAACTTTATCCATCCATCTGCTTCTGAGTGATGCAATATTTGTGAAGAATTCATATTTTTTTCTCAAAATAGTTAATCTGCTCACATGTCTCTATACATATGCTAATGAACACACACATACATACATATTCATATATAATTAAATACTTTAGAAAAATCTTACACCAAATAAGTAGTCATTCCGCTCCATCCTATTTCTCTAGTCTATTAACCATTAATCTGAAAGTTTTGTCTCTATGGGTGAATCTATTCTGGATACCTCACATAAATATGTGATGTTTTATTTAGAATCAGGATTTTAAAGCTTTTCTATGTTATGGCATGAATCAATATTTCATATCTGTTTTCAAGTTGAAGGAGCCATTGTGTCAACAAATACTTTTCATTTATGTAGTTTGCACCTTGAAGCTAATGTGAATAGTACCAATATAACTTATGTGTCTGAATATTTATTTGAGTAACTGCTTCCAAGTTTTAGAGTATTGTAGGAATAATATTTCTGTTTTCAATGGAAATACTATGTTTAATTTATTGATGGACATCCTGTCCTGTGTTATATTTAAGAAACAATTGTCAAATTCAAGATCATGAACACTGAGCCTTTTGTGCCATGATAAGAAACCATAAAGAACAAGGAAATGTTTTATCCTCTATTTTTAGGAAGAAGTTGGTAATAATGCATATCAGTTCTTTAAATACTTAGAAAATTAAATGGTGAAACTATTTGCTCCTGAATTTTCCTATATTGCATATTTTTAAAAATTATAACTGCAATCTCATATTCGTTATAACTGTTCTTTCTGTTCCTTTCTGAGTTGATTTTGGAATTTTGTGTAGTTCTGAGAATTTGCTTTTCTAATTTAAGTAATTTAAATTGTACAAACATTAATGGAAATTTCTTGGAATCATTTATTCATCTATGGTTAGTATAATATAACCAATTCCATTTTTATTGTAGTTATTTCCTACAGCTTTGTCAATGCTATCAATTTTTCCAAGAAACTTGAAAATCTGGTTTCTTTGATATTCTGTTTTTCTAGTCTTTATTTCTTTTGTCTTATGTCGTATATTTTTTCTTCATCTTGCTATATTTGAGTTTATTTTCTCCTCTTTATTACTTTGTTAAACTATAAATTTATCATTTTTAAATCTTTTATAAATTTGTTTATTTGGTGTAGGGTCTCAGACTCAAAGTGATCTCCTGTCTCAGCCTTCCCAGAGCTGGGATAACAGGGGTGCTCCACAACACTGGGTTTTGCGGTTGTCACAGCACACCTGGGTCTCTGGGGCTGGCAGAGCATGCGGTCCTGGGGATCGAACCTAGGTCCTTGTGCCTTCCTGGCAGATGGTTAGACTATCAAACTATCTCCACAGGCCCCAAATTTAGATTGTCGCTTTCAATCTTTTATCTTTAATGTAGACATTTACATTTTTATATTTCTTTCTCTTTACCCTATGTGTTTTCATATTATGTAATTTTCTGCTCATTTCTCTCAGTGTGGTTTCTATTTGCCTTGTGTAGTGGTGCCCACTAACACCACTTCTATTAAATAGAATTCATAAAATTAAGGCCAGAACAATTACACAAGAGAAATAAATAAAATGACTTAAAATAGGAGAGGAAGACGTTAAATTATGATTATTTAAAGAAGACATGATACTCTATGTAGCAGACTCCAAAAACTCTACCAACAAAATAGATTAATAAGCAAATTCAGTAGTGTATCTGGGTACAAAGTCAAGCCTAAAAATCAATATTATTCCTGTACACAAGCAACAAATGCACAAAGAAAGAATTTAGGGAAAATATAATCTTTACAGTAGCATCCCTCTAAAAATAGTTAAAAATAAGCACAACAAAGGAAGTAAAGTATCTATACATAGAAATGACAGTACTCTGAAAAAACAAGGTCAAAGAGAATATCAGAAAATGGAAAAATGTCCTTTGCTTATGGGTAAGGGAAGCAACATTGTGAAAAATAGCCATACTCCCAAAACTATAACATAGATTTAATACAATTCCAACCAAAATACCATGAATATAACTCACAGCATGAGAAGAGACATTCCTAAAATTCATTTGGAAGAACACACCTACGATAGCAAAAGAAAACCTGGAAAACAAAGGTAAGTGAGGTATCACAATCCTTGAAATTACAAGCTACTATGATAAAATCAATATGGAATTCTTAGAGAATAAAAGACCTCAAGGTCAGTGGAACAGAATAAAAGCAACCTCAAACACATTCATCCATTTTTTTTTTGTGAACTGGGGATTGAACCCAGGCCCTTGTGCTTACTAGGGAAGTGCTTAGTCCACTGAGCCATCTCCTTGGCCTCCATCCAACGTACTTTGACAAAGTGGCCAAACATGTTCACGGCAAGAAAAATAGTCTCTTTAATAAATGGTGATGGAAAAATTGGCTTTCCACATGCCACAGACTCAAGCTAGATCCTTCTATATCATCATATACCAAAGTACAAAATAGATCAAAGATCTAAATACTAAAACAGAAAGACTAAATTTACTGCATAATAAAATAGGTAGAAATCTCAAAGACATAGGTGTAGCCATAAACTTTATAATAAAACCCAGTCTGCACAGAAAATACTACAAAGAATCAATAAATGTGATCTCAACTTATTAAAAAAACTTTTATAAAAGAAATTACCAATAGAAAAACAATCCACATAGTGTGAGAAACATTATAGCCTATTGTCCCTTAAATAAAGAACTGATATTTATAACATGAAAAGTATTGAAAGGTATCAGTCCCCTAAAATTCAAAAACTCGATCCACAAATAGTCACTTCAGATGAATAGATAGATGAAAAAATACAAATGAAAATAAAATGATGAAAAATTATTTAACATTATTGATCATTTGAGAAATGCAGATTAAAACAACACTGAGATTCCATCTCACTCCAGAAAGAATGGCTTTCATCAAGAAGTCAGCCAATAACAAATTCCAGAGTGGCTATGCGATAAAAGGAACCCTTCTCCACTATTGATGGTACAACTACTATAGAAATCAGTGTGAAGATGCTGCAAAAACTGGGACTAGGGGTCCCATTCACCAAGTTTTTTCTTTCTTGGCATCTTTTAAGAACAGAGAACATCATACCACAGAGATTTATACATGTGCATCTATGTTTATAGTTACATAGAAGCCTTTTCCTTTCCTTGCCTGATTTCTCTGGCTTAGGCTTCAAATACCACGTTTAACAGAAGAGGTGATGGTGTGCATCCTTGTTATGTTTCTGATTTTAGAGGACAAGTTTTAAGTTTATCCTCATTTAATATGGTGTGAGCCATTTTATTGTAACAAATGTTTTTTATCAGTTTCAGGTACGGTTATTCTATCCCGGTTTTCTCCAAGGAATTTTTTATGAATAGTTAGTGGAAAATCTCAAAACTTTTATTTTTCAATGATGATGATCATAGGGTGGTTTAATTCTTGTTTCTGTTTATATGGCATATTATATTACATGATTTTTGAAAGTTGAAACATCCTTGAAACCCTAGGATAAAACTCACTTGGTCATTATGTATAATTCTTTGATTATCTATTGCAGCCTATTTGCCAACATCTTATTAAGGATTTCTGTATCCTCTATTCAATAAAGACATTGGCCTTTAGATTTCTTTTTACTCAGTCTTTGCCTGCATTATTATCATGTTATTATACACTAAAATTAGAAATCATTAACTAAAGAAAATTTATAATCAGAGGTTGATTTAATAACATAGTCCTTAACACAGAAGAAATAATGAAAGAAATTATACAATTTATGGAATTAAACACTACATGTATAAGGTGCTGTACAAGGTTCCAGGCTAAATCCTGATGGTATTTGACTGATCTTGTCATGTCAGAGAGCAAAGTTACAATTTTAGCTATATAGATTTTGCTTTAACTTAGCCTTAACCATACAGAAAAAAAGTGTAACCATAAGGATAAAAAATAAAGCTATATTAATGTGCTGAGCTGTAAAGGGCTCAGGTAAACAATTTTGGACAATTGACAGTTCTGCTGATAACCCACTACCATTATTGACTATGGACTATATTGAGTTATTTTGCTGAACTCAAGCAGCTACAATATTTGAACTGGCATCAAGTATGAAAAGGTCCTTTAAAGACTTCTCCAAATACAGATTCTCTAACAGCAATAGAGAAGCAATATATTTTTGTTAGGATAGATATACAACTACCTTCTCTTAGTTCAATGAGAAGGAGGGTTTGTACTAATATTGTTTAACTGGTTTTTTTTTTTTTTTTTTTTTTTTTTTGCAGATCCGGGGATTGAACTCAGGCCCTTGGGCTTCCCAGGGAAGCGCTTATTCACTGAGCCATCTCCCCGGCCCATTAATATTGTTTAGACAAGATATCATGTCTGCATCTTGCAGTCTGAATAGCTACTACAAACACAACAATATGGAATGTATTAAATATTGCAACTTTCCTACTAACCTGTTTTGAAACTGTCTCATTGCTATTTTATCTTTTTTCTCATTTAAATGAATAAAAAACAATTTAAAAAATACCTATGTAGTACACCAGAACCTATGGAACATAACACAAGCTGTCCCAACAGAAAAGTTTATTGCAATCAATTTGTATGTTAAGGAAAAGCAGAAAAAGATAAAATAACCTAAATATGATACTCAAGGTATGTGAAATTCAATAATATCTAATACTCAATCCAAATTTAAGGAGACAAATTACAAAGATCAGAAATTGGTACTAAAAAAAAAACAAGAAATACAGAGAATCAACAAATTGAGAATCTGGTACTTTGAAAAAATAAACAGAATAGATAAGCCCTTAGCCCAATGTACCAAAAAAGGGAAAAGATTTTCATCTATGAATTAAGAAAGGAGAAAGAGAAATCACAGTGGACACTGTAAACACTCTGTAGATAGTACTATAAAAGTGTGCACAAATAAAATCATGGGAAAAAAAGGACAGATTTGTAGACCCATACAAATTACGTAGCCTCAGTCAAGAAGACATAAAATTTCTAGCAATCCAATAACAAGTATTGAAATTGAGTCAGTAATAAATCTACTAACTGAAAACAAAAACAAACAAATAAAAAACAGAACTTGATAGACCCACGGTTCAATTCCAGAAGACTTTGGGCATCAATGTAGTAGCACAAACACTCCTCAAACTCTTCACTGAAATTGAGCTGAATACCAGAAATCCTCATTTGAGGAATCCAGCTTGATATATGTATTTTTTTCTTACAAAATTTCTTCGTTAGTAGAACTGGCTCAGTTATTTTTTTTTTTTCCTGAGATCATTTTAATTTCCTTTTCATTGTCACTATTTTTCCTTTTACATGTTTTTAATCAAACTCAACATCATGATTTCAAGGTAGGTGCCAAGCCACCTGGACTATATCTTTGGCCCTTCCCTTTCATTCTTAAAGAGTAGTTCTCCCAGACATAATAGTCTTTCTAATAACTCTGGATTTGTTTCCTTCTTCACTTCACATTTTTCATCTGACCTTATGGTGTTCATGATATTTTTGAAGAAATAGCCTTGAAAGACTTTATATCTAGAGAAAATATGAGGTCAATTAGATGACACCCAAGAATAAGCACAACTAACCTATAATAAAACTCAGAAAAAGGGTTACCTAATAGTGATTAGGGTATGTTGTTTGTATTTAGAGTACTAGGGATGCCCTAAAGAATTCATATGTGGTAGAGGAAATGCTCCATGTCTTGAACATCCAATCATTTGTCTATGTAAAAATGCACTAAATTGTATCTGAGTTTGAAGACTGACTCTATACTTTGTGATAAACAGAAACCTACTTAATACCCTCACCCTTTTGCCAAGCCTCAATTCCTTTTGGCCTCCAGCCAGGGCCAAAACCACAGAACAGGTCTGTCCACTTTGACCAGGGCAAAAAAATCACAGGGACTCTCCTGTTGCTAACATACCCCACAGGCCAGGTATCCCTCCTACCAAGACTAGCTCTCCCTCAGCTATGCCAGTCCACAGACAACCTCTCTACAAGACCCCTAAGACCCCTGTACTTCGTGTTGTTTGCTGCTGTCTTAGTGCTTTAGACAGCCAGCACACTTGTGCTACCTCCAATTAATCTTGCATCAGAATGCTTGGCCTGGGGCAGGGGAGATCAGTCCTCAGTACCACCAAAAAAAAAAAAAAAAAAAAAAATGCTTGGTCTAGTTGAGTGTGTGGATTCATACTTCATATTCAGTTTAAAACATTTTGATGCCAGCCAAATGGCTCAGAGGATTGAAGCACCTGCTTAGGCAGTTGCAGGAGCCAGAGGTTCAATCTCTGGCCTGCCATGCTGGCCCTGACCCCATGAAACACTGAGATGGAGAATGACACTGGGTGTAGTGGTGCACACCTATAATCTCAGCACTTGGTGGCTGAAAAACAGGAAGGATCACTACAAGTCTGAGCTGTGTAGTTGTGTAGTAACACCCTGTAGACCCTGTACTAAATACCTATAAAAAAGAAAATAAAAATAAATAAATAAGGCATTGTTAAAAAAATGGTAGCTGGTTTTTCTATAACTTATGATAGATAAAAGAAAATGTCTATTGCTGTTTTCTTAAAGATTAAATACTTTCTACAATACACTTTTTGGTGGTGAGAATCAAACTTAGGACTTTTCATTTGCCAGGCATATGCTTGTGCCCCTGAGCTATATCCCCAGCCCATGTGCAGTAAACATCTTTTGTAGTCTTATATTTATTTATGTATTTGGTACTGGGTCTTGTTACACAGGTGGGACTTGTAGTGAATCTCTTGTCTCAGCCTCCCCAGTCCTGCAATCACAGGTGTGCACCACCAAACCTGGTTTCGGTGGCCTGAACAGCGTATCTGGGATTCCAGGGCCAACACAGCATTTAGTACCTGGGATCCAGTCTGAGTCCTTGCACTTGACAGGCAGGCACTTAGACACCTAGCTATCACCCCAGCCCACAGTAAACTTTTAACATATTTTTGTTTTGCTATGCAGTAGTAAAGTAGAAAATAGTGGAAAATCAAAAGTATATCATTTTAAACTTTTAGTAGAGTAATTGGTTTATTTCTACCTTTTTTCTATAATAATTTAATTCACAGTATAATATTTTTGCTAATCGATATGTAAATCATGCCACTACATACTATCTACTTATGAAATAATTTACATTAAAATAACAATTAGGCCAATAATGTTTCTAATAGTTTTAAAATGAGAAGACTAACCAACCAAGTAAAATCACTACTCAAAGTATTTTCTTATCTGAAATCTTTAGATCATTTTCCTTTATTCTTCTATGTCAACAATATGTGAATGCATATTATTACAGTGGCAATATGTTTTCTGGTTTATCAGTATACGTATTGTTGAGGTTTCATATAGATATAAAATGATAACAATCATCAAGATCAAGATCTAAAAATATTTCCTTCATATCTGTCTATGAATGGTTCTCATTTATTTTATTTAAAAAATATCAAATAAGAAGTTCACCAGTTTCTTTAGCCTATATCCTTCTATAATGTATTCTATTTTAAGTCAGGTTTTACCAGTATAGGAAAGCTTATGTATAAGTATATCAAGAAGTATTTCACATGGTATTTCAGCAAAGATTTGAGATATCTCTGTCTGTCTGTCTGTCTGTCTGTCTGTCTGTCTGTCTGTCTATCTATCTGGTATAAGGTCTCACTACACAGCTCAGACTCGTAGTGCTCCTCCTATCTCAGCCTCCTCGGTGCTGGGATCACGGGTGTGCACCACCACACTCAGTTTCAGTGGCCGGCACAGCAGTGCACTATGAGGTTCCAGGAGCCACACCAGGTCTTTGGGTTTGCCAGGTAAGCACATAGACCACGGAGCTCTGTCCCCAGCCTGACCTCCACTTTAAAAATGAAGAAAATTTAGTCAATTTAGTTTTAGTAGTAATAATTATAATACTTTAAAATACTACTTAAATAACTAAAATAACCATGAAAAGTTCTCATATAGTTAGTTTTCTTCCTAGAAGGATCTATAAATAATTTTGGTTTAATCAGTATGACATTTAATAAAAAAGGAAGCAAATGAGATACATCTGACTTCCATATGGTCAGAATATATGAAACCCATTTTTATTTATTTAGCTTTTCATTTTATGTGCTGAAATTATGTATTGGTTCATTGCTAGATTAAAAAATGAAATAAAAACATCAGTAAGTCATAAAATACATTAAAAATTTAATTTTTAGCAACTGTGTAAAAGCTTTCTCATTGTTCATTAGTATTAAATTATTAGAATGGAAAATAAATCTAAGTTGTTATATTTATCCATTTACTTACTGTAAATACATGGTACACATAATAATTTTAATTAATTGAGAGTCAAATATCCCAGTCACATGTCAAAGTCTGCAGTGTGTGAACAACTACATTCATTGATTTCACCAGCTCGTTTATAGACATTTTTATTATTGTTTTCATCCTCTTGGGGCCATCTGTTTTCATTGTTTTGAATAAAAAGCTACTGTTAAATCTGTACTATTTTGTTCCAATTCAGATGAACTATTTTAAGTTCAAGTTCTTACCCAATGTTTTTGTGGTCTGGGAGTTCTAGGTGAGAATTTGGAGTAAACTGATCCTGAATTTGTCAAGAATTAGCATCAGAATAGGGAAACTCCATTTGTTTTTCTTAAATAATATGATCAATATTTGGTATTCTGGGAATGATGTTTATAATTATTTCTTTTTTCCTAAGAGCCTTGTGTACTTGAATGAGCTTTCTTCTCAACCTTATCCATATTCAGATGTGGAGTCTTTTTCTATATCTCTCTTGAAATTATAGTCTGTGCCAAACCATAATAATGAAGCAGGACATTTAGCACACTGAGAAAAATAAGAAAGATTCAATTACCTTAACAACACATTGACATTCTAGCACGAAGACCATCAGTATTAACAGAGAAGACGCGTGCGTCATTTATAAAGATCACACGTGATGTCGAAAGGATCTCAACTCTCATCTGCTGCGTGTCAGCCTCACTGTCCACTTCAACACCAGGCCCAAATTGAAAATATTGAATGAGAATAAAACTTTCAGGAACGGAAGAGGTGCATGAAACCAGAAGCCATCATGCAGACGAGGAAAAGAGAAAAAAGAGATTACCATGGAATGGACAATTGGAAAGGAAAATATGACGGTTATTGCCAAATAGGAAAGTAATTGCTCTGCACCATTGCCTGGACTATCTCGATGCACAAGGCCTTGCTGGAGATTGAGAGAGGGCTGCCTGATTTTTCTGCAACCTTGTGGTTGACTTAGGCTTCTGTGTCCTAGCGTTTGCTATAGTCCTCCTGATTGGAGGAAAGAATTCTGACTGTTACACGTGAACTCAGTGCTGCTGAAAAAATATCTCCCAGTTAGAATATTACATCAGGCAGATAATATATTCAAAATACTTTTTTGGGGATATTAACCATTTTTTTCATATACATGCTACAATGCAAGTGTGCCCTGTCAGGTTTCAATAGCAAGTTCCAGTGTTTTCGAAGTAGGAAATGTTGCTCCCATGAATACCTCATCATTTTGTGTATGCAATATTCTTCTGATAACTTGTTCTTTTAGAATATTTCTCGTTTGATTCCAGTTCTCATTTTAAAGGGAAATAGAAGAAAAATAGAAATAAAACAGTTGCAAATCAGGCTATTAAGAGAACAACAATAATTAATGTACTATGCATTGTTATCTTCATAGTAGTTGCTTAGAGTACGAGACATAGACATGAAATAATATCTAGATTATATTAGCACAAGCCTTTCTTTTCAATGAACAAGAGAAATTAGCTGTATAACCAGTTATACAGCTAATTTATATATATATACCCTTTTTTCTCTTTCTTCCTTTCCCCTTTCCCCTGTCAGTTTCATTTTTTTTAAGAGATTGTTCCTAATTCATAGTGACTATTGAACCTTTTGATTCTTATTTATTTTATTTTAGAAATAAACTATCCATCCTTTTGCATGTCATTTATTACTCTCCAATCCTCAACATACTAAATAGCACTTAACTATACTGCAGCAATTGGATGTAATATCAGGGAAGAGTTCTAATAAAATTATACAAGTTTACATTGTGTAAGGCAAGTTATATTTGTAGGAGTAAACACAATGACATGATTTACTGTACTGTTTGACAAAAAGAAACACATTTCCACTTGGCTAGCAAAATCCAAATGCTTCTCACCTGGATGTGTTTTGTAAATGAAAAAAAGTAAATTAAGGATTTGTATGGTAACACGAATGCCTCTATAACACTGAGAAAAAAATATTAGGCAATGTTTTAGGGAAACATCCAAACTATGGAAAATGGGCAAAATTCTAAGACAGGATGCTTGAAATGTTCATCTGTACTCTAACAAATAAACAAAATTATTGTAAATGATGAAATTGTATAGAAAATTAAAGATCTCAGTATGATAGAAATAACAGTTATAAAACTTACCCACTTCTAAACATACAAAATAATTAAAAATACTATTATTTTTCTGTAGTTGAAAGATCATTTCATAAGGAAAACAATTCGGTCCATTAAAAAGCCATGAGTGCAGAAAACCTAATTTAATTTTAAATATGTAATTAGTATGTGTCAGAATTTCCTAATGCAAAATAGTATTTGATGAAAGTAAGTTTCCTTTGAATTGAAATCCTATACAAAATACTGAAAACCTATCTGAAAAACATTCCACTTGTATCCTTCTCTGTTCCATTGACAGTTACCTTCTTCAACTGGAATACCCAGAAATGCAATTCAATTTGGGGTTTATTCATCTCAGACTATGACCCCAAATCCTGACTTGATCTGAACGGGTATTTGTTTGCATTCTTCTGAGTTTAGCAGCATCCTGCATAATTTGATGTGGAAAGAAACGCTTCATTTATTAATTTCCTCAGAATCATGTAACTGTGTGTTAGCTCCAATAATCTGAAAGAAATACAAAATAAATAAAGCAGTGTTGGGTTGTGGAGATAGCTCTATGGGCTAGGCACCTGCTTGGCAGGCACAAGGACCTGGGTTTGATCCTGGGTATTGCATATGGTGCCAGTCTGGGCATGCCAAGCCAGCCAGCAAAACTGAGTGTAGTTGTGCATGTCTGTAATCCCTGAGCTGGGGAAGCTGAGAGGAGAGGGTGGCTATCAGTCCAAGCTACGTAGCAAGATTCTGTACCAAATAAACAGACAAGTAAATAAATAAATAAAGCGTGCTGCGCCGGCCCTCAGGTGCGCTGAGCCGGTGATGGAGTCCGGGCGTGGTGGCGCGAACCTGTAATCCCAGCACTAGGGAGGCAGAAAGCAGGAGGATCGCTGTGAATGTGGGCTTCATGGTGAGACCCTGTACAAAAAAAAAAAAAAACAAACTTAACAATAAATAAATAAAGCAGCATTCCTGATGCAATGGCAAAAGGGTTGGATCATGAGCATGATCATTCTTACATAAGATGGAGGGTATATTCGACAGAGGTATATTCGACGGTGAGAATGCCATCTGCTGCTATATAGTGCTTCTGGCTGAAAATCCCACAGAAGGCTGCCTGAGGACAGGAGGTTCAGTAGTTATCTCCCGCAGTCCACTTAGGGTTTTGTTTTTTTTTTAATGGCGAGTCCCACACACAAATAATTTGGTGATGCTTGGAAAAAAGGAAAATATTCGTCTACATGGTGCTGTAGGCTTCTTACAAGTAGAGGACAGATTCGAGCTGGAAGAAGGAATCTCTAAGGAGCAATCCAGGGTTAATTAACTTTCATTTTTTATGCAGAGGAGTCATTACAGGTCAAGATGAGTGCAGCCGCAGACACCACACATTGAGTCAGGAAGTACAGACTCCCCAACTTGGTGCTCCTGCTTTATTCACTGTGGGAGGAAAGTTAAGTTCAGGCCTCTACAAATGTCCTATTTCCTCCTGAGTTGCAGCCTCTCCGGCACCCATGCAAAACCATCAACACAAGTATCTGACAATCAGCTTCCCAGCGTAGGCACCAGCTGTGCCTCAGCCTGGGAGCCTCTTTTCTCTCAGCTATCTATTTCTGCAAAGGTTTCTCCAACATCACCTTCTTGATAACTAATCGAACCATTTATTAAAATTATAGGGGTTGGGGATATAGTTCAGCAGCTAAGCATAAATACCTGCCTGGTAAGTGCAAGGTCCTGAGTTGGAGCCCTGGTACCGCCAAAAATAGAGTTTGGGGCCAGGGAGATGGCTCAGTGGAATAAGCGCTTCCTTGGCAAGTGCAAGGGTCTGAGTTCAATCCCTGGTTCCACAAAAAAAAAAAAAAAAAAAAAAAAAAAAAAAAAAAAAAAAAAAAAAAAA
>PVKA01014108.1:0-12725 GCA_004027165.1 Ctenomys sociabilis | reverse complement strand
ACTGGTCCAGTACGAGTCACAAGCCCCAACAGCCACTCTCGTGACTGGCTACTTTCATGCTAGTTACTGTACTTGAGTGGGCTAACCTGTGAGTTGCTTCGCTGATGCTGTAACTGAAGATAAAGATTCTGCTGCACTGGAGGAGTGAAGGTGCTCATGCGCTGTTTTGTCAAGTCCTTCCTTCTGGATTGTCTCATGAGTAAACAAGTGTAACTTTCTATTGGCAGCAGGGTGGAATACAAGTGTGGAATGACTAGGAGCAAACATCCATTGACTTGATTTTCTGTTTTCTGATTTGTTTTCTCAAACAGACGCACAGTTTAACCTGATGTTTACTTAGAAAACATAGGTAATAGCGGACTCAGCCTCTGTGGGTCCCTGACCCCCGTGGTCAAGGGTCCCGGCAACATGGAATAAAAACATAGCTAAATTTATTTATTTTATTTTTTAGTGTAGCTGAATTTAAATGGGCTGTGTCTTATTGATAATATAATAACATTTTCCTTGTATTGCATTAAAAATATGGTGTAGTGATGTGCGTATTAATTATATTTTAGGAAATACCAGAAAGATCTAGAGATTATTTAAGCTAATTGAACATGTCATGCTTTTTCATATTAGGAATTTGAGAAACTCCATTCTGTCAATCACAAGGCTTCTAGAGCCAATCTCCATTAAATTCTAATTAATTTATATATTTCTAGAATTTCATGTATACATTTGTACAAATACATTATAGATAAGTATATATAAAATCTATGTAGTATGTAGGAAATTTTTGAGATGCTGATTGTGTGTGGATACAAACTCTATTTAAACAATTTAAATAAATAAAAGAATTTATTCAAATGAAATGAAAATTATAGAAAATGAAAATGTATCATAACATTGTTTAGCAACATTGAAATGTATATGATCAATTATTATGCATGAACATGACATGGAAAATATTTGTTATTGTCAAATTTAAGTATGGGCCTCAGAATTTTGTTCATAAATCTAATTTTTCATCCTTTAAGAGAATAAAGTTTCATCAAATTGAATTTATTAATAACATTTATCTAATGTTTTTAGTGATTCAGCAAAATTACTTCATCTGTATTACTAAAAACAGAATATAAATTTTATAAAATTCTTGATTGTACTAACAAAAGTGCTTTTGGTTAAATAATGACACAAATTTTATGGAACAAATAATACATTATGAATAATATATATCTGAAAAATTTTTCGGCAGGATGACTTAAATGCAATCTTGAAAATATATTAATACTTGAGAAGTAATAAAGTTAAATTCAATATTTTCATATTTCATTTAATTTTAATCACATAGTCATTTTTTTTGATTCATGATATGAAGGTAAAATCATGTTTTTTTTTATTTCTATACAAAAAAGAATTTATACAATTCTGATAGGTAAAGTACTAAAAGATGTAATAAGTTGCCTTTTCATCAAGAAAACAAAAATGATTTCACTGTGTTCATCTTCTGAGTTGATTAGTAACCCCAAGTGATTTTGACATTGGCAGGCAAATTACAAGCAGTAAGTTCATCAAATTAAGATCTTTCTTGAACAGGAACACTATAGAAATCAAGAACATCTCTGACGCTACACATCTGGGGAAGCCTGGAGTTAGGTACTGCGTGGCCCAAGTCATCAGCTAACTGCGCCAAGAGACTGAACTTCATACGACAATCTTCTAGGGAGATGTCTCGCCAATTACAGAATAGGTTCTTTGTTTACTTCTTCAGTCTTAGCCACCACTGGTTCTTTCTCTTTCCTGAATCGAGACCAAAATTCTCTACATGCCATCCCTGTGACCATCCACGACCCACACTTTCCTGCAAGGCCAGGTAGAAACAGCGCCACCATATTCAAGGAGACATATACAGTCATTTTTAATGTATTTGGAGTGTTTATGCAGATATGATGATGGCCTATAATTCCTCCGGCAGTTTGCCAGTTTGCTTTATGAATTTTAGATATAAGTTTGTGAGATTGTATTCATACCTTGCTCTAGAAGTAAGAGAAAAGTCTCCATGCTTCCTGGTGAATTAATTTCTTTTCTATAATCTGGGTCTTTGCACCTATACAAGGTTTTGCGAAAGTGTAATCCTGGAGTACACCCATGGGCAGCATGGTACACTCTGCCTCTGCGTTCCCCGTGAAGGGAAGGTAGGACCACAAGGTGCTACAGGACATGAGCTCTAAAAAGAAGGAAATGTCAGCCCCACAAATGACCAAATAAGAAGTAAATATTTAATGGGCAGAAGGGAGCTAATACTGATTGATTAAGCCAAACAGTTTCACTCAGAATTGCAAGGCAGTAGAAAATTTCTAAGTGCAATCCATGCTTTGCCATCTGGTTTCACATCAAGAAAACATGAGAGAGATGTGATTAGTCCCATTTAAAAAATAAAATAAAATAAAGCAGATGCTTAAAACTGGCAAGCAATTTTCCAAAGACCTCCCTAGCTGCATTACCTGATCTTCACCATTGGGTGTTTGATTATCTTTCCTTGCTCTTTGATGCTCTGGCCCCACCTCCACACCAAGCTTTGCAGACTGAAACAGTAAGATGTGACACCCTTTTCTCCCTTCTTCCTTACTGCTAATCTGAGCGAAGAGCCACATTTTTTCACGACGTGAGTGTGTGTGTGTGTGTGTGTGTGTGTGTGTCACTATGAATCATTATGCCATGGTTGAAAGATGATGTAAAGTAAACAAAAGTGAGCTTTCTACAAAAGTTACAATTTTTTTAAGTTATTATCATTTTTGCTGTTTTATGCATCTTTTTTCTTGTGAGGAGCTAAATACTAAACTTCTGTCCCTAGATTTGGTTTTGAAAATTTGTTTTTTCTCAAAATAAGCTTCACCCTTCCTTAGTATTCTCTCAACTTTAAGTAGTACATTTAGGACAATGTTACTTAAAGATATTTCCTTTTGATAGAGCTTTCCAGTAGGAAAAATGTGATCTAAGGAAAATTTCTAAGAATAAATTCTAGGAATACATTTGGTGACCCAGTTGTTTAGCCTAAGCCACTTGCATTTCAAGGGTCTTCTGGACTAATCTATTCCAAATGCTGCATTTCTTAATCTTGTCTGGGAAAAGTCCTTTCAGGACATTAAATTAGAAAACTGAAGCCAGAGCTGAAGTGAAAGCTGGGTCTACCACACTTCAAAATGATTCTTTTTTTCTCTACATCATCACTCACTTGAGCCCTTCAGGTCATGTTGGCGTCCTTGGCCAAGCTGATGGCTGCCTATGTCCAAAATAAGTGTTCAATTCCATGGAGGGAATCACACTGTCCCACAGGAGAGCTTGCAAGTAGGTGACATCATTCTGGGTGCATCAGGATATGGACGTATTGATAACCTTAGGTTCACACAGAGCAGCACACATAAGCAGACAGGAAGCAGGAAGGCTTGAAGGAAAAGTGGCAATTGGGGAATAATATGTCTCACCGAGCATTGTATATTCTCACCATAAATTTATGGGTTATTTTCTGATAAAAATGAAGTCAGGAGAACTCCAGTTGTCATGAGCTATGCTATGTTGCCTGGGTCATTTCGTCAAGTAGTTGAAGAGGCAAAATCCACTCATCAGTGTGTGATCATGTCTTCATGCTGCTCCTTAGAGTCAGCCACAGAATTTGGAAAAAAAAAATTTATTAGTATATGATTGTCATTCAGAATGTTTACATTCCTTGGGCCGAATCTGTACATGTACATAACTAATCTTAAAGCCCCCGTATTCGTGCCCTCTCCTTCCCATCCCACCCCCTCTATCTGTCTCTCGCTTCCCTGCTTTTTCCTTGCACGTGTTTGCAATATATAGCCTTTGCATTGCTTGTGCGGAGTTGGCTCATGTAAGCATCACAGCTTAGTTCTTTTTCTCTCCCCCTTTCCCTTCCCTTCTTCCATCTCTTGATCATTTTCCCCTTTTAGAAAGATCTGCTTCCCTAGTGTCTCACATCTATGTTTTATTTTTCTCTTTATTTATAAATTAACTTTCTCATATAAGAGAAATCTTGTGAAATTTTAGCTTGCACATCTTATTTATTGCACTTAATGTTATGTTCTCAAGGTGCACATATTTTACATCAACAGATGAATGGCCAAATAAATGTCATTTTTACATACAATATAGTACTACTCTGACATGAAGAGAAAGTGAAAATATTTAAGTAAAATTCTGTATTAATTTTTGCCTTTTTTCTTTCTTAGTGTATGAACATTAACTTGAAAATCCAATGGGCTACATTAGAAAATTGAACATTTTGAACTGCTAATATGTGTCTTCCAGGGGGCCAGGGAGATGGCTCAGTGGAATAAATGCTTCCCTAGCAAGTGCAAGGGCATGAGTTCAATCCCTGATTCTGAAAAAAAAAAAATCTCAGCCTAATATGTGTCTTCCTATTGGAAGCAAGGTTAAAAGATATTCATTATCACTTTCCATGATACAACAACACAGTCATAGTGAAAGGATACACTGCATAGACTTTAAAAGGCCGGTGTTCAAATGCTGCCACTTTGTTTCTGATGTAAAGTATTTGCAATCCTTTAGCCATGGAATGACAATCATAATACATATAGGGACTACAGAAAACAACATGAAAAAGTGCCTAGTACAGGGTTCCTAAAAAGAGTATCTAATAAAGCTTTCTCAAATCTGAACCTGGTTCTATCTAGAAGATGTGGGCAGTGGGTTATACAAACAGAAGATCCCACTGAAGTCTCCAAGACAGGCACAACTTGCAATCCAAGCAACTTGCAATTTCAAAGCAATTCGTAGTGTGCTGGTGTTGATGGAAATACCTGTCATGAGCCAGTTAACCAAAGGACTATTAATTTTGCTAATTAGAGGGCACCAAACATTGCCCAGTCCACACGGAGTAGTACTTTTGTCTTAAAAGAAAAGTCTACAATGCCTTCTTGCAATGTGCAAACCCTATTCTCAATCTAAAATGTAAACTTTGGGTGTTTTACTTTTTTAAGGAAATGCAATCCTTTTTTAATTAAATACAAAAGAAAATTTCCCCATGCTCGAGGTAACTCTGATGACATTCCCTCTGGATACATACTCTTTGTTCCTTCCAGTCTATTCCTGGACATACACTGATTGACATTTTTTCTCATTTCCTTAACACTAAACAGCCAGTAAAGTTGCTTGGCCTCACAATAGAGAAATCCTACTTACAAAGTTTTGTGTTCTTGCTCCTGAAGCCCAGCAGACAGGTCTTCAGCTCTTGCAAGAATGAACTGCGTGGGTGGTGACGTCCCTGAAATGGGTCTGCAGGGCTGGACTTTCTGTGTCCATTAGGAATCTCCAGTGTTATTCTGTATGGCCTTGAGATCATGCAATTCTAAATACACACACGTAGGTATACATGCAAGTAACAATGTAGAAGTCACACATTTCTAATTTATAAGGGAGGTTCTTTAAGATATGTATAATAAGCATGAAAATTACACTTGTAATATCTTTTGGGTGTTGGCTTATGGGAGTTCTCAAAATTTTTGGTTCACATAAACACACAACTTTGCAACCAAAACAATAGTATTTTGTTCATTTGCCTTGGATTAACTCTTTTTTTTAAAGCATATATTGTATCACAGAAGGGCTTCAGGTTTTATTAAATGCACAAACAGTGGGAGGTTATTGTGTAAGAGATAGTCATTAATATTTTATGAGGTATTGAACAGAGCTTATTAAGCTTCATTTAGTGAGCAGGTTAAAATGTGGTGAAATATAGATATCTCTTTTATAATATGGAAAGTGGCATTATATTAATTTGTGCATACTCCAAATGGTTTAAATGTAACAGAACAGCTTATTTTAATTAAATTATTCAAAGCAAGAACTTTAGCTGGTTTTATTAATTTTGTTTGCCATGCCATTAAAGTCCAAAGTATTTTGATTATCACACTGACAATAAATCCCTAACCCTGAACAGTACTTTTATTATGCTAATTAGTGCTTTGTAAATGATAAGCTATTCTGGGCTTGAAAGCACTAAGCACCTTGGAGAAATATGCAAAGAATAAAAGAAGATTGCCACACAGCCAACATAATTATACCTGGAATTTTTTATGTAATATATCTGTATTTAAGGGTATGAACTTCATTTGGAATTAAGTATTAAATATAAACATGTAACTAGTAACAGGAGCTATGTGTCTAAGACTTTAAAATGACCTTTTCTTTGATAAAATACAGCCAAGTTTCATTTTCTCTTCACCTCCCCTGTCTTACTACACTATAATATACGCTAACAGAACTTCTTACTGGGGTACTCTGTGATCTCACAACTTCAAGAGTCCTCAGTGGAACTTTTGCAGGGATGGACCTAGCTGAGCCAACTATGTTCTGGGTGAAAAAGGTCTTATTAAGCATCTTACAACATTACATATGAACATAAGAATTTTTTTTCCTACATTTTAGGGGAGGGTATTCAAGGGTGTTTAGGGTCTCTCTACCAGATCAGACTCACAGTGATCTGCTTGTTTTACAGCCTCCCAAGAGCTGGGATTACAGGCGCCCAGAAATAGAACCCCAGCCTCTGTGCCTGCTTGCAGGTGATTTAATCTGCTGAGCTATTTGGCCAGCCCTAAGAACTTTCTTGTTACAAGATACTTTAAAAATTGTGTTAGGACTAGTGAAACAATGAGCAGAAAGTTTCCTAAGAAAGTTAAAAGGTCAAATCAAATTTAAGTAGCAGCAGTAAGGAAAGAGTGATAAAACAGGGGTAGCATTTTTGTACAATGGAAGATTACTCCACTATAAATATAGACTTGAGGCATCACAGGTAAATGGATACAACTAGAATCCATATTATGAAGTGAAATAAATCAGTCTCACGTGTATAAACATCATATTGTCTCTCTAGTACAAAAGGCTGAAAGAGTAAATAAGGCTCAAAATATAAAAGATACTGTGAAATGGGAAGAAAATGCTCAAAAGAAAAGAAACTAGAAAGGGAGAAGGAAAAAAAATGAAGGGGAAAGGAAAAAAAATATATATATAGTATAATAATTATTATATTATGATAATTACTAGTAGCTCTTTTAAATGAAACGTGTGTGTATATATAGTTTGATCAGTTTGTCATTGTCTTAATTAGTTTTTTCTCATTGCTGAGACAAATACCAGACACCCAAAATGAAGGAAGGAAAGGCTTATCTAGCTCACAGTTACTGGAGGTTTCAGTCCTTATGCAGCTGGGTCCAAGGCAGAGCAGCACATAGCAGAAAGCAGCAGTTCATGGTGGTGGCAAAGAGCCAGAGCACAAAGGGAGGAGGGGTAGCAGCAGCTCAAGCCATTAGCTTCTCTTCCTTCCTTACATTGCAATGCAAATTCCCTGCCCCAGGGCCGGTGCAGTTTCCACACTGACAGTAATCAATCACAAACTCCAGAAGCTGCCCCAAGCTTTGGGGGGCACCTGGACACAAACCCTAACAGTCATGTCTACATCTTATGATAGGAGCCACTACTTTGAAGATAACAATGTGCAATGTACTAAAAAACTTCATTTTCCTACAATCTTGTTTTTGAAAGAGGAAAAGAGAAAAAAAAAAAACAAAAAAACAACCTGTCATTTCTACCATATAATTTGAAAAAGTAACTGTTAAACATGAGTTTCTGTCTTTTTGCATAGTGATCAACATAAAATTTACATTTTTATTTGAGCAAAATAATTTGGAAGCATTCTGGATGCCAGTTCTTATAACTGAAAGACACTTACTGAGGACCAATTATACCAGCATACATGGTGATTTGGAGGTTCCTCTTTATTTTATATCAACCATTGATCAAAGATATTCAACTTCCAACAAATTTTTTCAATTCTAAATTTAAATCTTAAATTTTGACAGTTTTATAGGCTGAGAGCATTTGTTGGCTTATTAGAGATGGTATGGATGTTATTCAGTATGTATAAAAACTTATGTGCCAGAGCTGGGCGTGGTGGCGCATGCCTGTAATCCCAGCACTAGGGAGGCTGAGGCAGGAGGATTGTTGTGAGTTCGAGACCAGCCTGAGCTACAAAGTGAGCTTAAGGCCAGCCTGAACTGCACAGTGAGACCCTGTCTCAAAAAAAAAAAAAAAAAAAAAAAAAAAAAAAAAAAAAAACATATGTGCCAAACAAAAGCATTGAATTAGACTGCAGCGTGTATTTCAAGAAAGAATAAGCTTAGCCTCAAATAAATGAAATTTTAAATAAAGGTAATTTTAATTTTTAGAGAATGCATTAAATTGGAAAATCATTAACTTCTTGGTGACAAAAATGCAACAACAGGATTCCTTTATTAATTTTCATGTTGCACTGAATTTTAAACAAAATTTTCTTATTTCAAAAGGGAATAAAAAGAAACATTTTCTTTGAAAATATTCAGAATGCATATGATGAGGTTTGAAATATTTTACCTCAATGTTAATACATATTCCTAAAATTATTACTCTCAAGATGAAGTTGTAAAATGAATTATATTCCCTTCAGGCCAAAGGCTCAGTGTACAACAGTCGATAAAAACTTTTACCTTCTAATTATTTAGTATAACTTTCCCAAAAATATTGGGGGAAGAAAAGAAACATTTACTGATTTCTGTAGAGTGTCTGGGAACTCGTGTCATTTTTTTTAATCCTTATCAAAATTTAAAGTAGAGATTATCTTTGCTATACCAAGAAAAAGAAGAGGGATGCAACAGGTAGAAAAAAAATTCTTGAGGTTATTAAATCAAAAATTACCTTGCTGCACTCAGTAGTTTCCAGAATTTATAGCGTCCAGCCGTCTGCCTAGATCTGAATCCAAAATCTGCATTTTATTCATTAAGTTTCATTCTAAAAGAAGAGAAACTATTTATTGCTAAGCACTCTGGTATGTGTGACTTCCCAGCTCACACTGAAAAACTGACCACTTGGAAGTAAATAAACTCTTTAATCCCACTTGGTTAATGATGGTTAACAGGACTACATTTTGCTATAACTATTTTGTAATTATAGTAGCACCACTTGAAATAAAGCCATTACAAGGTATGTATGTAGGACAAATTACGTATTAACTGAATAAGCAAATGAGAAATATCAATTTCCTCCCTACAATTCTAGACAAGAAATAAAAGGGTTAAAAATTAAAGTGATGCTTAAACATGCACCCTGCCATTTTGGATTTGGAATATTTGGAATACCATTGTAAATTATTGGATTACCTATGGTGGTTGATATCTGAAAGGTGGGTAGAAAAGCAGGTGAAATTGATGCTTTCTAGATGGTTTCAAAAAGAAGTGCAAAAGTAACAGACAGTGAGAGACCAGCATTACCTTGGGGTACCCAAAAGACAAAGGTGAGTGTACGCCTCATCAGCAATATGGTCTTGGGGCTGGGTAGATGACTCAGTAGAATACATGCTTGCCTGGCAAGCACAAGGGCCTGAGTTCAAGTCCTGGTTCTGCCAAAAGCAAAAACAAAAAAATATGATCTCTACCAATTTTTTCATATTTGGATGAATTTACACACCATGATATACTGAAAATTTTGACTTAAATACGTGTGGGTGATAGTCAGTGCATTTTCTTCTTACATAAGAACAATGAAATCCTCTTATTTACAAGGTTATCGAGCAGCATTTTAAGCAAGTTTTCCACAGCTTCTGTAGATTTTTCAAGGCAAATTATCATTACAAAACTTATTTAGGAAAGAGGTTAAAACAATACTGCTTCGGAATTAAAAATATTGTGGCCAGAAATGTCAATTAAGCAAATTACTATCTTAAAAGATCTTAAACCCATGTGTTGTTTTCCAAGGTACTGATTTTTTTTTTAATTTTAAAGAGAATAAGACATAGATAAAACATAAATGATACATAATTTGAAGAAAAGGTAGGATTTCAACAATGATTGTTACATTGCACATTGATACCTTCAAAGTAGTTGCTTAGTTTACTAAAGATAAGCATGTAAAATTGATCACAATAAAAAAAATTTAAGCATTACTTATTCCCTTCAATAAATAAATAGAAATCAGCAGTATGATCATTCCAATTATCTTGTGTATATACATATCCATTTCTTTGCCCTTTCTTCTTTTCTCTTTCCCTTTCCCTCATCCCAATTGTTCTTTCCTTTTGAGCAGTTTCTTTCCCTTTTACTATATCTATTTTACTTTTCAGACTTTATTTAATATTTCAGGTTCTTATACTAGGGAGACAATATGATATTCACACATGCAGGTATGATTTATTTCATTTATGAGCATAACCTCTAATTGCATCAGCTGGGAGGCCAGGGAGATGGCTCAGTGGAATAAGAGCTTCCCTGGCAAGCACCAGGGTTCAATTCTCGGTTATGCCAAAAAAAAAAAAAAGACCTTGAGCTTATCTTTCTTTATAGTTGAGTAATGCTACATTGTATTAAAAAATACGACACATTTTTAGAACATTCCTCAACTGATGAATATTTGTGAGACAAATAGAAAAAGTTGCTGAAGGGTAAGTAGAGGATACTTTAAATATAGAAATATCCCTTTAGCCATTAGGTGGAGATTAGATTTCAGATAAAAATGCTCTCTCATCTGATCTTGTATTTCTAAACGAACCTCTGGCAAGTACAAACTTTTGTGGGACTACATGCTTAGAAGCAATGATTCTGTGTGGGTTTATGCGTGTGTGGTAAGTCACCAACATATTGTACAAGAGTCAAATCAGGGTGGTCTTCCTGGAAGGCTAGAGGTCCCTCATCAAACAGAGTGTGAGCATTTTTGAATCCCTTGGGGAGCCTTGTTCAGGTCAACTGTTCTGTTACCCAGGTAAGGGGATCTGTTCATTCAAAAGCAAATAGAGGTTGACTTACTGGAGCAATGAGCAGAATGAAGAAGGTATCTTTTAGGTCCAAGACCGTATACAAGGTTTGCTCGGGGTCCAATAGGCTCAAGAGGATGTAAGGGTTAGGCATGATGGGGTGCAAGGTGACAACACACGAGTTTACTTCACATAGGTCTTGGACAGGCCTGTGATCTTGTGTTCCTGGTTTTTGGACTGAGAGCAGAGGTATGTTCCAAGGGGAGACACATGGCTTTAAAATTCCCTGATTTTTGAATCGGGAGATATGGGCTGAAATTCCTTTTCTGGCCACAAGTCTGATAGGATATTGTCTCAGTTTAATTGGTGTCACAGCAGGTAAAGCTCAATTACCAGTGGGCTTGGTTAACTGCTAATCCTGGGGATTATGTTTGGCCCAGACTTGGGTAATTTGTTGTACCCAGCAGTGTAGGAGATCGTCCTCATCCCCATGGGTGATATTGAACTTGATTTCCTCAGGGTCCTCCTCTCTGAATTAATAAGTGTTCTTCCCCCACAGGGTAGGTGGCGAGGACTTTGATTACTGGTTCCCCTAGGGTTACTTCTGAAATCTCATGAGCGAAGCTCAAGTGTACTTTTAACTTATGTAGCAGATCTCATCCTAACAAAGGGTCGGGGCAATTCAGAGCCCAGAGGAAGGTATATTGGATGTCTGGGTGTCCGGGCAGGGACAACTTTGTCTTATATTGTTTGACATCTTGGGTGTTTCCTGTGGTGCCCTGAACATTAAAGGTTTTTCTAGTAGAGATTCCAATGTGTTTTGTCAAAACAGAATGAGTTGCTCCTGAATCCACGAGAAAGTCAAAATTTTGACCCCCCCCCCCACTTCCAAGGTTAACCAGGGCTCTGGGGGCCAAGGGAGCCCTGACCTCCTCAGGGTTGATTGAGGAGGGCCTTTGCATCTTTTTCTAATTTAGCCCTTAGTTTGGGACAGTTTTTGACCTAATGTCCCTTTTACCCTGCAGTAAGCACATTGATCTTTGTTGAAGGGGGTCTCTTTTCCTCCTGTTGTCTAGGTTTATTGCCTGTGACCAGACATTCTAGGATCTTAGTTAATTTTTGGTCCTTCGGATCTTCCCTAGTATCATAAACCTTTTGAGCTATCTCAATTAGTTGACTAAGGGGGGCTCCCTCAAATCCTTCAACTTTTTGCAATTTGCACTTGATGTCTGGGGCCGACTATGTCATGAACGCAATATTAATGGCTCATGCATTTTCAGGTGCCGCCAGATCTACAGGGGTATAGATCTGTAAGCTTCAAGGAGTCTCTCCAAATAGGCGGAGGGAGATTCAGTAGCCAGTTGTCTTACCTCTGACACTTTGGACAGATTGGTGGGCTTCTGGGCGGCCGCCTTAAGGACTCCCAGAAGCAGCTGGTGATACCGATCGAGAGCCTCTTTACCTTGATCAGTGTTTGGGTCCCAGCTGGGGTGAGACAAGGGGAAGATGTGGTCCTGACATCGGGGGTCGTCCGACGGGGTTCTGTCAGGATTGAGGACGGCTTTACGGGCAGCTGCTTTGATATGATCTCGCTCTTCAGTTGTGAAGAGAGTCTGCAGAATCTGTTGACAATCATCCCAAGTGGGGCGACGGGTAAAGATGATGGATTCTAAGAGGTTAATCCACCCTTGGGGGTCCTTCGAAAGAGGAGGGTTTTGGTGTTTCCAGTTATATAAGTCCGAAGTGGTAAAAGGGATATAGACTGTGATGGAAGCACCATCCTGGCCAGAGAGGGTTTTCCTGAGAAGATAAAGGGGAACGGGGTCTGAGGTAGAATCAGGGGAGACCGAACGGTGATGAGTGCGGGTCCTGCGAGGACTCAAGGGAGAGGGATCACGCGGGCGAGGTGAAGGAGGGGGGGACGTGGGAG
>PVKA01014107.1:0-53225 GCA_004027165.1 Ctenomys sociabilis | reverse complement strand
TGTGTGTGTGTGTGTGTGTGTGTGTGTGTGTGTGTGTGTGTGTGTTGGGGATTGTTGGACATTGATCTCAGGGCATCTGTGCCAATTTATAACCCAAGCCCACTTTTTTTTTTGAGACAAGATCTTACTAAATCACTAAGTTGCCCAAACCCAATCTTCCTGTCTCAAGTCCCCAAGGTGTTGTGATCCCTTTTATGGCTATATCATATTCCACTGCACAGAAGGAATGTATTGAATGTAACCCTCCATCCATCGCTGGCCACCTAGGCCCTTTCCGCCCTTTGGCTGCTAGGAATGGTGCTGCTGGGATGTTCCTGTCCCAGTCTCTGTGTGGCACACATACCAGGCAGGAGCACAGATGCTGAGTCATGGTACTTTGTCATACTTTGAGGATGGGCCAGACATTTTTCCCAATCTCCCCCTCCCCCAGTACCAGGAATGAACCCAGGCTCTTCGCACCAAGCTCCATCTCCAGCTCTTTTGCTTATTTTCAAAGCAGGATCTGGCTAGTGTCCCATGTCCCCCCCCCCCCACACACACACACATGGTTGAACTTGGGCCATCCTGATAAAAGATCTGGGGTTCTTTTTTTATCAAGATCAAGATAAAAGATCTTGTGATCTTTTCTCTGTGAATGAGATGACTTCTCCCTTACTAGGCACTGGCAGGCAGGCAGTTCATTGTTTCAGTTCCTCCAGCCTGGGCAGCTTGAGGTTGCAGTGCTTGCTTAGCGTGTGCAAGGGAGTTCAATCCCCAGCACCACCAAAAAATAAAAATTCCTACAGCCTCTCAACTTGCCTGGGGACCCCAAGAAGCAGCCAGGGGCCCACAAAGGCCCAGTTGTGAAGAACCTACAGGCTTTAAGAGCCTGGGTGAGGGAGCCCTGGGTTGCCGCAGGCCCTGCCCAGCCCGGCAGCTCCAGGCACTCAGGGCTTCACAGAACCCACTCAGCCCACAAAAGCTGTAAAGCAGAGCTGGCAGCACTTCAGGGAGCACTCTGCACATGCGCACATACAGACCTCCAGGGCTGCATGCTGAAGGGACAGTGGATCAGCACCCACAGAGCTAGACGTTATCAGTCTGGTGAAAGCTCGTGCACATTAATTGGAGCTAAAGGAGCAAAGAGCAGAGACAGAATTCATAGGAGGGAGTCAACAAACTGGAGCCAGGCTTGGCAGCTGCTGGGTAGAGTCAGCTAAGCCCAAAGGTGATTGCAACCCTGGCAGAACCCCCACGCTCGCTTCTGAGATCGTATGGTGGACATTTAGCCAGCCAACAGCCATGGGGTTCGTGGTCTGACCTCCCAATCTTCCAATGGTGATTATCCTGAGCTACCTGTGAAAGGGTGGGTATCTGTCACTGTCTTTATAACCCACCTACAGGTGGGCCTGTCAAATAGCTCAGTGGATTAAAGTACCTGCAAACAGGCCCAGAAGCCAGGGTTTCAATTCCCGGGGACACGCTGAGACAGCAATTGAGACTGGGGAGGGGGTGCACCTCTGTAAACCCAGCTCCTGGGAGGCTGTAAAATAAACAGGTGGATCACTATGTTGCCCAAACCCAATCTTCCTGTCTCAAGTCCCCAAGGTGATCTGATCTGGTGGTGAGATCCTGAACACCCTGTAGACCCTTCCCTAAAAAATGAAAAGAAATAAATAAAAACTACACAACTGTAACTGTACTGATTTTGCAGGGCCTGCCAGGTAGATCAGTTGTCTAAACGCCTAAGGTCGATCCCCACCTCCACCAGACCGGCTCAAAAACAAAAAAAACCTTATAATTAATCTGTAGGGCTGGGGGGTGTAGTTTGGTGGGAGAGCACCAGCCTAGGGTGTGTGTGGCCCTGGGTTCAATTTCCAGTGCCACAGAAGAAAGAAAATAGTTGCCTTCAGCCCACCAAGCCGCTCACCTAGGGAACCATAAATCCGCTAGAAATTGCAGCTAAGCCCGCAACCAGACCCCAGCCAAGTGCCCTGTGGGTGCCCCCTGTCATGGTAAGCCTGTGACGTGGGTTCTGTTTGCCCTGTTTTATAAGATCTTGTAGGCAGACTGAAGTCACCATACAACACATGCATGCACACACGGGCATACACATACACACACACCCTTGGGAGAGGGCTCAGGGAGGCTGTGCGTGGACCTAGATGTCTCCATCTGAGGACCCCACATTGCCCCTCAACCTTCACAAATGTAGGGGAGAGCGAAAGAAGGAAAGGGGCGGGTCAGGAGCAGGGTTCCAACTAAAGGAGAGAAAGGAAGAGGCTGGAGGAGCTGGTTGCAGTGGGCTGCGGAGGGTGAAGGGTGGTGGAAGGGCGCAACGCCGTGGGGGGCGGTGGCTTTACTGGGGCACAAGTGGGTCTATTTCCTCGCTCTTCCAATCAAGTGCCCAAGCTCGGGTGCCTGGGTCCTGTCAAGCAGGGGCATCCTCGGGGTGCGACACCGCGGTGGCTTCCAAGGGCGTACAGGAGGGGAAGGCCAGCAGTGACATCATTACCTTTGTCCTGTTAGGTACCTGATGACCCTCTGGCCATCCATGTGCACCCTGGATGAGCACGTGGCTCCACTACGCCCACTGGGTCTCATCAGGGGGACTCAGATGGCTCTGGTCACCTTGCAGTCACTTCTGGGTCTTCCACAGGTCAAGGCACCAGCAGCAGGATTCTGGGGTCTGGACACCATGTGATAGTTAACCTTGATTGGCTTGGGGAACGCCCAGGAAATCCCTGACGCACACTCCGGGGGCTGCGTCTGTGAGAGCATGCCCAGAGCTGATTGGCAGATGGGACAGCCAATTGAGAGGGCGATCACCCTGAATGTGTGTGGCGCCATCCAATGGGGTGGAGCCAGGACACGATGGTAGGCAGAGGCACAGAGACCCGCAATAGCAGGTAGAGGCTGTGCATCCTGGCTGCCAGCAGATGGGCAGCTTCCCTCCCCTTGCCAGGGTGCTTCTTCCTTGCCACAGGCCTGAGAGCAAGGGAGCCAGGCAGCCCCGGGTTAAAACCAGGAGTCAAAGTAAATCTCGCCTCTAAATTGTTCTCTCAGGTATGTTTTGTCATGGCATCAGATGGCTGATTAATGCACAACCCCTTCTCTAGCGGGTGAAGGCCCAGACTTAACAAGAAGCCGAGGGAGGGGGCACACCCCATAATCCCAGCACTGTGGAGGCTGAGACTGGAGGCTGACCTCAAGTTCCAGGCCAGCTTGGCCTTCATAGTGAGTTCAAGGACAGCCTGAGCTCTGCAATCAGACCCTGTCTCAAAAGCGAAAATCAAGGGCCAGCCAGATAGTTTAGTGGATTAAAGGGCCTGCTTAGGCAGAAGGCAGCAGCCAGGGTTTGATCCCGTGTGCCATACCGGCCCCGCCCCCGAGGGCACTCTGCGAGGGCGATTGAGACTGGACATGGTCGCTTGGGCCTGTAATCCCAGTGGTTGGGAGGCTTAAAACAGGAAAATCACTACAAGTCCAATTTTATTTTATTTTATTTTATTTTATTTTCAGAACTGGGGATTGAACACGAGTCTGGTTTTAGTGAGATCCTGTAGACCCTATCCTAAAAAAAAAAAGCAAAAAACAAATTGAAACAAAAGAAAAGAACAGGGGGGCCAGGGAGATGGCACAGTGGAATAAACGTTTCCCTGGCAAGCGCAAGGGCTCAACGATCCTCGGTTCTGCCAAAAAAAAGAAAACAGCTGGGAAGCCCTTCTCTAGAGGTTGGTGCCAGGACATTGCCACTGGGTGTATTAAATCCAGGGAAAATTGAGGCCATGGTTTGAACCTGAGCCCCCTGAGCTCAGACCAGGCCTCCCTGGCTTCCAACATGGGTGGTACAGGCACCGCTCCTACTGCAGCCAGAGGAGGACCTGTCTGACTCCAGCACGTGGCAGTTGTGGAGGGGAACAGTGACATTTGTCCTGCAGGGGAGAGAGCAATCAGGAGCTGGAGAACACGGCAAGAGCAAAGAGGGGGGTCCTCCTCCTCCTCCACACATCCTCCTCCACGGGTCCCACTGCCCCATGAGCAGTGCCCTGCAAATGAACCAGCTCAGGCCCTGTGTACCTGTGACCGACCAGCACATCCCAGAGGTTCCCCCAGGTCATCACCCCTGACCAGCCACCTCTCCCAGTGCAGCAAAGGGCCTGGGACCTAGAGGTAGAGCTGGACAGCATGGGGGTGGGGAGAAAGCGCTGCTGCTATTCTTGGATCCCTTTTCCTCCCAGGGCCTTCACATTCCGGAGGTAGGGAGCGCTCAACCCACACAAATGCTCCCGCTGGGGGTGGGCCAGGGCTCAGAGGAAGCAGACCTAACCTCTCTCAAGAAAGGTAGCTGGGGAAACAGGGGATGCCGGGATAGAAAGGCCCAGGATCCCAGGCAGAACCTTCCAGTTACCACAGAGGAAGTGCCCCTTAGAAGCTGGAGGGGTCGGGTGTGTGGGGGGGGGGATGTTAGAAAGTGGCTGTCAGCAGCCAGGCTTTGAGGTGCACACCTGTCAGACCAGCATTCCTGAGGCAGAGGCCAGCCTGAACTGCATAGTGAGACCCCCGCCTCAAAAACTGTTAGCAGGACCTCAACCACCACACTGCCGACACTGGGCTGGATGGATTTTCATGCTGGGGGCTGACCTACGGTGAGATGCTTAGCATCCCTGGACAGCCAGCCGCGTCCTCAGTCATGACCGCCACACGTCTCTTTGGGCATTGCCAGTGTCCCTTGAGAACCCCATGTGGGAACTGGTTTTTTTGAGGGGGGGAGTGTAGATGTTAAAGGCCTAGATGATATCTAAGACAAGTATTTAAAGAGCCTGCAGTTTGGCACTGTGTCCTTCTTCGTCCCATCTATCTGTCTGTCTATCTATCTATCTATCCATCCATCTATCTGAAACAGAGCTTATCCTAGGCTGGCTTCAAATTCATGATGATCCTCCTGCCTCAGCCTCCCAATTCCTGGGATTACAGACATGTGCCTCCCCTGCCAGGCTGTCTGCTGTTTGTTTTCTGGTACTGGGGAGCAAACCCAGAGCTTCAGGCAGGCCAACACTAAACTACGCCCCAGCCCTAGGCCTGCTGCTTTATCTACCCTCTGTCTCCTCAACCTCAAATCCTCTCTCCCAGCCAAACTAAACCCACACAGCTCCTCCACCAAGAAGTGGGGGTGGGGAAAGGACCAAACTTTTAACTGTATAGATTCTCTAAAAAAAACCAAAAAGAACAAAAAAGTTACCTACAAAGAACTCATGAGCTTTGCCTTATTATCATGGAACGCCCAAGGCTACTGACCTAGGAAGAAAAACGGTCTGTTTAGCTTCACAGTTCGGAAGGTTCAAATTCAACATCAGGGGACATGGATAGTTTGGGCACCCGTGAGGCCTTGGGGGGCGGGGTGGTGGTGGTGCCTGTGATTTTGTGCAAGTAGTCCTGAGATGCAGGGGCCAGGGTTCGATTCCCAGTGTGCCCTGCTGACCCCGCCCTCAGGGCATGTTGAGACAGCAAATGAGACGAGCGCCTGTAATGCCAGCACTGGGGAGGCTGAAAGCAGGAGGATTGCTATGAGTCCAGTCTGTGCATTGAGCCCCTGTATGCCCTGTACTAAATACACAAAAAACCTCAAAGATTTTAATTGACTTTACATTTTCAGAAGCTAGAGAGAATAAACTAAATCCAAAGCAAGAAGAAAGGGGGCCAGAGAGATGGCTCAGTGGGAGAAGCTCTTCCCAGGCAAGCGCAAGGGCCGGAGTTCAATCCCCGGTTCTACCTAAAAAAAGAGTAGTGAAATCCAAAGCAAGAAGAAAGGATGTAGTACAGATCATCAGAGAGACAAATAAAGCTAGAGACAAAGAACAGAACAGAAAGAACTGACTCACACCAAAATTAGTTCTTTTAAGAGAGCCACAAAATTTTGTCTTAAAAAGAAAAAACCCCAAACCTTACAGAAATCCACGGGATGGAATTAGAATACTATGAACAAATATTTACCAACAAATTAGGTAACTTCTATGAGATGAAGAAATTCATTTAAAAAAAAAAAAAAAAGCAGGGCCAGGGAGATGGCTCAGTAGAATAAGCACTTCCCTGGCAAGCACAAGGGCCTGAATTCAATCCCTGGTTTTGCAAAAAAAAAAAAAAAAAAAACCTGAAACTAATTCAACAAGAAATAGAATTTCTGAGCCGGGCGTGGTGGCGCAGGCCTGTAATCCCAGCACTCGGGAGGCTGAGGCAGGAGGATTGTTGTGAGTTCGAGACCAGCCTGAGCTACAAAGTGAGCTTAAGGCCAGCCTGAACTGCACAGTGAGACCCTGTCTCAAAAAGACAAAAAAAAAAAAAAAAGAAAGAAAAAGAAATAGAATTTCCTTTGTCTTTCTTTTTTTTTTTGAAACAGGGCCTCACTGTATAGTTCAGGCTACACTTAAACTTATGATGTAGCCTAGGCTGGCTTTCAACTAGTGACAATCATCCAGCCTCAGGCTCTCGTGCACTGGGATTACAGACATGCACTACCACACTCAGTAAAAACAGAAATTTTAAATGGGTGTGTGCAGTACTCTAGGGACTCCCCTATGGGTCCTAATCCTGTGATTTTCTAACTCTGCAAAGCTCCACAGCCACCCAGAAACCTAAGGTAGATGGTGGTGTGATTGAAGTGCTCGGCTCCATTCTAATTTGTTTCCCCTGAGGGGATATGAGGGGCTCCGCTCTCCGTTTGGCCCTACTGACCTTCTAGAGAAGGGCCTGTCAAGGTCAGGCTGCCGAAGCCAACAAGGGGCAGTGCTAGTGGGAACTGCTCAAGGGAGATGGCACCTCCAGCTGTGCCAGCCAGGGGGCGCTGCAGTTCTGACAGGGTTGGCAGGGGTGGCTGGGAGGAAAAGGCTGGCCTGGCCTTTAGCACTGGTGGCCTTGGTCATCTCATTTCATTGGCTGTTGGAGGAAATTACACCCCATATCATAGTATGGCGCTCGCTCTCTCTCTGTACCGAGAATGGAACTCAGGACCTTGTGTTCTCACCATGCAGGTACTTGTGCTGCTGAGCTATACTGCTGGCCCTGTTTTTCCATTTCTGAGAGAGATGGAAAGAGAGAAAGAGAAAGGATGCCAATCACTGGTATTCTGGTAAAGATGGTTTTGGCCCTGCAGATCACTTTCGCTTTAGAAAGTGTCTCAGTTACTTTCTTGTTGCTGGGTTAAAATACCTGGCACCCACCTGTTAAAGTAGCAGAAGTGTATTTTAGCTCACAGTTTGTAGAGGTTTCCATCCATAGTCAGTTGGCTCCCAAGAAGGTGACCTGGAAGAGAGGTATTGCAGAACAGTCCGTGGTGTGGTATCAGGAAGCAGAGAGCGATACAGGAGGGAGGAGGGAGAGTGGCCCTTCTAGGCCAGGCCCCCGGTGACCGCCTCCTCCCACGGGCTCCACCCCAACACCACAGTTAGCTTTAAAGGCATCAGGAGTGTCCCAGCCCCGTGGCCTGATTGGTCACTTCCCCAAGCCCCCACCTAGGAGTGCATGAAGCCTTGTGCCAGGTAGCATGTAGATATAAACCATGACAGGGAGTACAGCTCAGCTAGCAAGGTTGGGACTCCCAGTCCACGAACACGGGCTGCCATTCCACCGGTTTAGATTTTCTTCAGTTTCCCACCAGTGAGCTTTAGTTTTTGGTGCCTTAGTCTTGTCCCTTAATTTATTTCTAGATAGCTTATTCTTTTTGATCCTAGTGTAAAAGAAACTGTTTTTAAAAATTCCTTTTTGGATTGTCTGTTGCTATTGTATAAAAATACAACTGACGTATTGCTCTTACATCTGACAGATTTGCTGATTCGATTTATTAATTTTTGTGTGTGTCTTTTTTTTTTTTTTTTTTTTTGTGGCAGAACCGGGGATTGAACTCAGGCCCTTGCGCTTGTCAGGGAAGCGCTTATTCCACTGAACCATCTCCTCAGCCCCTTGTGTGTGTGTCTTTTTGAGACAGGGTCTTGCTGTATCATTCAAGTTGACCTTGCACTCACTTTGTAGCCCAAACTGGTCTCAAACTTGCAAGGATCCTACCTCAGCCTCCCAGGTGCTAGGATTAAAGACATGTGTCACCACACCCACGACATTTATGAATTTTGTCTTGCATGTGTTCTTAGATTACATAGAGTTGATCAGACTGTTTGCAGATGGAAGCAGCCCTCCACACCCATGGGACCTACATCCATGGATTCAACTATCTGCAGGCAAAAACTATATGAAACCAAACTGCATCTCAGTAGGCACTGTAGTGCCTGCCTGTAATCCCAGCTATGTGGGAGGCTGAGGCAGGATGATGGAGAGTTTGAGGCCAGCCTGGACAATTTAGCCAGATTTCAGCTCAAAAATTTTTTAAAAGTACTTCAAGATAAAGTTTAGGGAAAGAGTAGCTCTAGGTTTGATTCCCAGTACCTCAACAAATGAAGGAATGAGTGAATGAATGAATGAATGAATGAATTACAATCCAGGCCAAGCTGGGTTGATGGTGTGTGTGGTGAAGGGTTTCCAGACAGAGGGCCCTGCTATGCAGAGTCGGGCAGGAGGGAAGCAGAAGACAAAGCAGGAAGGAGGACTGAGGGGGGACTCTTCCCTCTCCAGGGCCTGCTCCAGCACAGCACCCCAGCACTGGGGTGGGGGCAGACCTTGACTCACTAGCTCAGAATGCGAGGAAGCCGGGGGGCTGGGATGGCAGCTGTGACGGATGGCTGAGCAAAAGCCTCTTGTTCTCCTTGAGCCTGTGGGTGCTGATGGAGGAACACAATGAGACCCCCAGTGTGCGCAGCACCAGCGGGGTCTCCGCAGCTGAGCCCGGAGACCCATCACCTTCTTTTGCTGAGCTGTGTCTCCTTGTCCCAGTTTTGCATCTTTCCCGCAGCCCTGGAAGAACCCAGACATGGCCCCCACCCCCACCCTGGGCTAGACAAAGCCGGCCTGCAGCTCTGCAGCCCTCTCTCCATGAAGGTCACCTTTCCTGGCTTGGCACAGAGGGCCCTGAATAGCGGGTCCCCTCCCACCTGGCCTTCCGCCGTCCCCCTCCCCCTTCCACCCAGCTGTCCTGCACCGCCAGGTTTCCCCCAGCGGCTTGCTCTGGGGCCTCCCACAAACAAACGCCTCAAACTCCAGGGCTGTAGCCAGCTGCTGCTCCTTCCGGAGACACGGGGGCCACCCCCCCCTCGCAGCCTGCCTGAGCAGTTCCTGTAGGATGCAGACTGTAAAAGCCCCCACCAGCCGTGAGCCTGTGGCTGTTACCTACTCTGCGTCCTCAGCTCTCTTCGGTCATTTGACACCTGTTGTTAAAGGAAGGTTTTGGCCAGACGTGGTGGTGCACGCCGGTAGGCCCAGAAGTCTGGGAGACTAAGGCAGGAGGATTTTTAATTGAAACCCAGTCTGGGTAACTTGGCAACTTAGTGAAACTCTGTTTCAACATTGAGAGAGAGAGACTTCCTAGATGAAGCTCGGTGTGAAGGCCCTAGGTTTAATCCTCAGTACTGCAAAGTAGAACAGTAGATGGATAGATGACAGACAAGATACATGGATAGATACAAAAATGGAGATAGGTAGGTAGATAGATCAATGTAGGCCTTTTTTTTTTTTTTTTTTTTTTGTCTTTTTGAGACAGGGTCTCGCTATGCAGTTCAGGCTGGCTTTAAGCTCACTTTGTAGCTCAGGCTGGTCTCGAACTCACAACAATCCTCCTGCCTCAGCCTCCCGAGTGCTGGGATTACAGGCATGCGCCACCACGCCCGGCTTAATGTAGGCCTTATGGTTATGCAGGTATAGGAGCCCAATAGACTAGGAGATGGTTGGCGTTGAAAAAAAACACTTTGTACCTGTAACCCTCACTACTTGGGAGGCTGAGGCAGGAGGATTGCGATGTTGAGGCCAGCCTCAGTAATTTAGCAAGACACTTTGTCAAAAGAAAGAAACTAGGAAGGAAGGGAAAGGAAGGAAAAAAGGAAAAGAGAGAGGAAAGAGAGAAAGGGGGAGGGAAAAGAAGAAAGGAAGGGAGAGAAAGGAAAGAAAAAAGAGCAAGCAAGCAGGTGGGGGATGTAGGTCAGTTGTAGAGGACCCCTGGGTTCAATCTCCAGTACCCCTCACTCCCCACACACACAGAAGAGAAGAGGAAGGAAGGACTTGGTGACTGTCGTGTCCTGGAGGAGGGACCACACCATGCCCGGCAGGGCCTCACCAGGAAGCACCTGGGCCCATCAGAGAGCTGAGGCCCAGGGTCCTGGGTGGACATCATCCCGCTGGCTTCCAAGGAAGGGCTGGGTGTGGGGCAGGACTGCAGGCTCTGCAGCCAGGGCTCTGTCCTGCTGAGCTGTGGGCGGGGCTTGAGGGGAACACACTGGCTGGCTTCCAAGGAAGGGCTGGGTGTGGGGCAGGACTGCAGGCTCTGTCCTGCTGACCTGTGGGTGGGGCTTGAGGGGAACACTGGCTGAACACTTGCTTAGCGCGCAGGAGAGCCTGGGTTCAATCCCAGCCCCCAAAGAAAAACATTTCGATTAAGGTTTTAAACATATGGGCGGGGATATAGCTCAGTGGCACAGCACTTGCTTGGCAAAGGCAAGGTCCTGAGTTTAATTCCAGGTATTAAAGAAAAAAAATTAAAGCATCACTGGGGAGCTGGGCATGTGTCTATAATCCCAGGTACATGAAAGGCTGAGTGAGGGGGGTCACTTGAGCCTAGGCCTAAGGAACACAAT
Source organism: Ctenomys sociabilis (assembly GCA_004027165.1). NCBI lineage: Eukaryota > Metazoa > Chordata > Mammalia > Rodentia > Ctenomyidae > Ctenomys > Ctenomys sociabilis. Next base: position 42,519 of record PVKA01014107.1, on the reverse strand, counting down.
GAGACCCCCCAAATACATACATACATACATACATACATTTTTTTTTTTTTTTGGGTGGAACCAGGGATTGAACTCAGGCCTTTGTGCTTGCCAGGGAAGCACTTATTCCACTGAGCCATCTCCCTGGCCCCTAAGAAAGCTTTGCTGTTGTTGCTTTTTTTTTTTTTTTTTTTTTTTTTTTTTTTTTTTTTTTTTTTTTTTTTTTTTTTTTTTTTTTTTTTTTTTTTTTTTGCAGAACCGGGGATTGAACTCATGCCCTTGGATTGAACTCATGCCCTGCACTTGTCAGGGAAGTGCTTATTCCCCTGAGTCATCTCCCCAGTCTCCGCTGTGGCTTTTTCATGCTGAAAGGGGTCATAGATGTTGATCAGCAGTCAGACGTATTCTTTAGATGCTCTATATAAAGGCCCAACAGATGACAGGCTTTTTTTTTTTTTTTTTTTTTTTTTTTTTTTTTTTTTTTTGATGAATGTATAGCTTTGAGTTTAGAGGAGACAAAGCAAACAAACAAACAAACAAACAAAAAACTATTAAACATGTACATAAGATCAACAGGATAATCATGAACATAATTATAAATGATTTTTTTTTTTACCAAGGAAACGGTAATTACTTTTCATAAAAATGATAGAGATAGGGTCCAGGGAACCTCAGCACATAAAAACAGTACAAATTTTTGTAGGTCAATTGGCAGAGATCTCTTAAATGTGAGGTTTAATCTCTTTTTTATCTTTCATGACCATTGGGTATTGTCTCAAACAAACTTGTCTTTTGTATCTCATCAATGTTATTATTACTTGGGGCACATGAATTGCCAGAAATAGGGAAAACACTGAGTACTCTCTAGTTTGTAAGTGGGGGCCACTGGCTGGGTAACTACCGACAAATCTGCACGAGCTTTTATGAAACATCTAACAGGCTTTTTCCTTATATTGGCAGTTAACATGGGTTCCTTTAGAGGTAAAGACTCATGATCTTCTCAGTCTGAAACTTCCTCTAACGCTATCATAAACACTTTTTTTTTTTTCCTTTTCTAGCAGCTTTGGACATTTCTGCTTGAAATGTGCTTTCTCTCTGTCTGGATCCAAGAAAGAATAACTTTTTATTTCCCAACCAGCCTTCATTCCTGTAGGCTTCTAATATCACTATTTTTATTTTTCATGTATAATTCCATTCTGTATCCTTTTTATCTCAGACAAATTCATTCCTGCAAACCCTTTTAACTCCTGCACTTGTGTCAGATACCAGGGGTTCACTGAGCAAGATACAACTTTTTTGGTTTTAAGGGCTTAATATGTGTCTGTATAAACAAAATCTGGTGGCTCCCAGGAAAAGGAATCTTAACCTAGCATATTTGTTATAGATTTTACCTGCATGATTATCTGGCTTTTTGTATCTTCTAGGAAAGAACAATTTTTTTTTTTTTTTTTTTTTGGTCTTTTTGAGACAGGGTCTCACTATGCAGTTCAGGCTGGCCTCAAAATCATTTTGTAGCTCAGGCTGGTCTCGAATTTACAACAGTCCCCATGCCTCAGCCTCCCGAGTGCTGGGATTACAGGCATGTGCCACTATGCCCGGCTCTTTTTTTGGGGGGAAAGAACAATTTTTTTGAAATATTAGAGCATATATAATCAAAGCATGAATATTCAAGCTCACGGGTACATTTATAAACTTTTTGACCTAGCAATAGTAACTCACTAGCTCTTAGACCCATTTATTTATGCATGCAGTCTGACAGTTTGTTATGTCTTCCTAGCTTTATTTGAGACATCACATCTGTATCAACAACGAGCATGAAATATCTGAGTTACATCAGAAATCAACCAGATTAATTTATACACTTATGAAATACACAGCATTCAGTCAGATTAAACCAATGAAATACCTTTTAAGTCCTTGTACATAAACAACAATATATGACATTTGTAAAAACTAGTCTTAGCATAATTTTGATTGGTAAGTAACCAGAATATATTGTAGTATTTCAGTTACAGCTGAAGCAAGATATCTTTTAAAGTCTGTTTTTATTGAAGTATGACGACTGGAAGGAAAGTCAGGGCTGGAGAAGGACAAAGAGACCTGTGTCAATGTCTAGCGATAGGCTGGATTTTTTTCCTTTAGTTGTTATTACTCAGGGCTCCTCTGTGGAGATGGCAGGCAGAAATAACATTCTGGCCAGAGGGAGGAGACAGGCCCAGGGCCTTCGGTCCTACTGGGCCGTCAGGGAAGCCGAGTCTGAGCTCTGCGGCCTCCGCCTCAGAGTGCGGCCTCACTTCTAGTGGCTGCCTTGGCAGTCAGGGCACGGCTTGTGGGCCTCTTCAGGCAGTCCCTCTCACAGTGGCCTGGCTTCTGACAGCAATAACGGGTGAACCTCATTGTCCCTGAGCTCTTCTTGGAGCCAGGAGAATGAGACTTAGGGTCTGTTGTGAGGCCCCAGCAAAGGCAGCCATTTTTGTCTCTTTGCTTTCTCTCCCTGGTTTTCTCCCAGTTCCGATTATAGGAAGTTGTTTTCTTAGTGTCCTATAACTATCAAGTGAGTTGTCTAGAACAAAAGCTATCTTTTTGTAGCTCTTGAACTTATCTTAAGAGTAATCTATCCCTCTATTTAATTAACATCTCACAAAGAATGTGTTACCAGTGCCTCTATTGAACATTATAAGAAATCAGAGGGTAAATAGCTAACATTTAAAATAACTAGAAGGCTTGGTTCTATTTCTTAGACCTTCAAGAATACACACTTGAAAGAAAATGTCTATTTTAGTTTTTCTGCCTGGCTATCAGGCCAGCATGGATCTGACTACTTGGGTTTCAGTGGGAACTGGAAGTTCCACGGATTGTCTATCTCTTGGTTCTTTAAAATTAACTCTTCTTTATTTTTACATGTAATTGCAGCTTGTAATGCTGTTTGTCTTTTTATGAACGTCAAAGCTTGGTTTAAGATTAACATTACATCTTTTAATCTAGTTTATAAATCTGAATAAATCCTTTAAAAGACATCAATGTACTCATCAGGGTCATCTACGGCACATGAACTCTGCAAGTTCCAAACTATTTACTTTTTTAAAAGGTATTATCCTTGAAATGCTTGCATGAACCTGGCTAAGGGTGGGTGCAGCCTTGTGCAGGCCTTGTTTACAGCTGTTCCAAAAGCCCACCCTTTAGAAAGGCAAATAGGGGAAGCCTTACTTTTAGCAATGGCGTGCCAGGCAGAACTGCCTGGTTCTCCTGCTGCTCCCATCTATATTTTATTTTATTTGCTTTTTTTGTGTGTATGTCTTTTTGAGACAGGGTCTCGCTATGCAGTTCAGGCTGGCCTTAAGCTCACTTTGTAGCTCAGGCTGGTCTCGAACTCACAACAATCCTCCTGCCTCAGCCTCCCAAGTGCTGGGATTACAGGCCTGCGCCACCACGCCCAGCCTCCCATCTATATTTTAAAACTTAAATAACAACAACCTTTTTAATGTAAACAAAGTCTAAACATAAGACATTTTTATCATTTTTCTTTTTCTATCATCTTTCTAGTTATAAAATAGCATCATAGTTGATACTTTCCTCTGCATTCCATTTGGGATTAAATGGCTCTTTCTTATTATGTAAAGATCAAATGTCTTCCGGTGCTTAATGAAGCACTCTAGAGGGGTAAGTGACTTTAACTGTGAGATCCCCATATCTGGAATACAACAAGAAATTAGCATGTAGGGCGTTTCCCCTCCTTATTTTTAATTGATTCCCTCCCCCAAGGCGTCCCTTGAGTAACCATCTCCAGAGCACATGGATGCTCTTGTTGGAGAGAAAGGGAGATGTGGGGGACCATCTGAGCAGCTCTCCTTGAAAGAAGAGCGACTGTCTCCATTTTGACTAAGTCTGATCCTGTTTCTTCATATTGTTATGTACAGAGCTGGCTAGGACTTCTGTTTATCCTTCAATTGGCCTTAAGCAATGTGTACTGGTCTAGCTGAGGTGCTGGTGATAGTCTTTGAAGGTGGCATGCGTGTTTCCCTGGTAAGCCTGCTGCTCCTTAACGTGAGCCGGGTGGAGACAGGATGGTAGAGCTAATGCTCCGCACTGCCAGCTGGGATCGAGCCTCGAGACAGAGGCTATGACTTCCTGGGGCTTGAAAGACTACACCAAAGCTGAAGCCCTAGACTTCCCAAAACATTAAATACTATATAATGCAGATTACTCTCCCTGCATATTCTCTGCATATGGCAGAGGTAAATTTAGGCCCCACGCCTAGCTCAGCTCACAGTAGTCACCTACTTCCCACAATTCTCAGCCAATCCTCCTCAAGCCACTCCCCCACTGAATAAAAACCCAGTGAGGCCCTGGGTCGCTCTCTTGGTTCTGGAAAGCCATGTCATGGCAGGACTTAGAGATCCTTGACTCCCCGATGATTAAAAATATAATTTAGTGTCCTCATTTTCGCCGTGGGCTGCATGGAAAGTGGTAGATTGGAATCAACTTGATGGGATTCCGATAACGTAACTGTGGGATTACAAATATTGGTTTCTTGGACTGAGACAAGGACCAGGAAGTGTTTCCTACAGGGAGACAGGATACCACCAGCCTATGCACCCTCGAACTGGTGCAGATTTTTATCTCCTGGACGTCTCACAAACCCTTCATTTACTCTTACTGACCATTTGTAAGTAAACAGCCACAATTAGTCCGGTGTTAGGAATGTGTACAGAAGGAAGCACAACCATGGTATAAAAGGTCAATTAGAAGGGAGCAGTTCTCAGGCTATAAAGATCACTCCTAGAGATTGATAGAACAATTGTCTGGAAGAGTTGACCCCATGCACTAGGCCATGTCTCCAGGCACCAGTTTCCATCTGATCACCTAGGTAAACATTTTAGACAAGATTTAACCTTGGAGCTCACAGGGAAAACTTATATTTATCACCTACCAATCACATTTTACATGTCGGTAAAGACACTACAGCTGGCAAACATCTTACTCTTAGTTAACATGTAAGGCATAGATATAAATCACTTTCCCCCAATAGCCACTGTGGAATGTAAACTATTGCAAGTTGTCTCAGCCTGATTTATGAAAGAGTGACTCATTCAGTTGTTTCACCGATGGTGGTGCAGGCCTGTAATCCCAGCACTCGGGAGGCTGAGGCAGAAGGATTGTTGTGAGTTCGAGACCAGCCTGAGCTACAAAGTGAGCTTAAGGCCAGCCTGAACTGCATAGTGAGACCCTGTCTCAAAAAACCAAAAAAAAAAAAAAAAAAAAAAAAGTTGTTTCACCGAAAATCTCAAGTAGAATTCATAGTTTACTAGCAAAATGAGAGAAAAAGTACAATAGGTAAGTGGAGATCTTTCAGTGGTCAGGAGCCGGTTTCCACCGAGGAACCTTCGGGTATGGCCATAGCCCCTCCGGTGTTCTCAGTTTTTTTTTGGCCCACACAACCAGAGATGTCTCCAGAAAGGAATCCAGCAGTTTTTTCTGCTCAACATTTTATCAGCCATAGGATTTAAGGGAGATTCAAAAAAGAACAGCTGGGGAAACCTGTGCTGTGCTTTAAAGAGTGGCAGCTGCTCTATGAGCATTTACTAGCTGGCAGAGTAACCACTGTTTGTCCACGTTCTGTAAGGGATAGTTAAAAGCCTGAACAAGATCACTTAGCAGTCCACAGTGAAGGCTTTAAAGTCTATAACTTATCTCTTACACACCTAAATAATTAGGCCTAGAGGAAAGGTTGAATCCTCCCTCGCACTAAACGTGTTTTGGTCCCATAAGTGTGCTGCTTTTGGAGATAGCTCCTTCTGGAGTCATCCAGAAGTCCATTCTCCCCACTGTGTCTCAGGTTTAGCCTCCCGAAGGACGCTCAGCCAGGACATGGCTGTTACATGTGTTCTCCTGGACAGGCATAGTCCTCTTTGCCTCATCTGACCCAGAGACGGGGTATGTATCCTTTTTCTAAAATGACTTCCCTGTCTTCGACATTAACAAACGCTCATTTTCTAAGGGCTTTACTTAGTTGGAACAGTCTATAGAGTTTTCCTAATTTCACATGCCTCTAAAAAGGAAAGCACAAAGAAGTAGGAAAATTAGGACTAAGGTCAAAGAAAGGAAACTGAAACAGAGCAGGCCGGACATTCCCTCCAGCATGCAGAGGGGGATCAGAACCAGTCTATCCCAGTGAAACCTGTCCTCCAAGTCTTTAAGAATGGTTGCCGACCTAATGTCAATTAACTGGCAAAAGGACTCCCATTTTTCACATACTGGCATGTAGATTTCTAATTCCAAGCTGGCTAAAAGTCTCATTTTATAGAAGCGTCCATAAAGTCCACTAGGAGGCTTCCTAACGTTACTCTCTGTAGCACTATTGTCTTAAAGTCAAGCAAGGAATTTTAGTACATTTGGTACATTTAGCATCTAGTTCAAATGTAACATGTACAAGTACAGAATACTCATAAAATGTCCTATGAGAGAAATGCCATAACCTTATAACATTCCCATGTTTTAACTTAGATTTACCAGCAATATTTTGACCAACATTTTTTTTTTTTTTTTTTTTTTTTGTCTTTTTGAGACAGGGTCTTACTATGCAGTTCAGGCTGGCTTTAAGCTCACTTTGTAGCTCAGGCTGGTCTCGAACTCACAACAATCCTCTTGCCTCAGCCTCCCGAGTGCTGGGATTACAGGCCTGCGCCACCACGCCCAGCCTTGGCCAACATTTTAACAAAACCATGTAAGAGACAAAGCATAAGCAATTGCAAGCAACTTTTAATAACAGAACTGTAGGAGGCAAAACTGTATGAAGCAAAGCATGAACAATTGTGAGCACTGAGCAAAGACATATTAACATTCGAAGCGTAAAAATTTGTTACCTAAGCAAGTCCCAATTTAGAATTTATGAAAGAGAAGCCAACTCATACCTCCATCCAGCGATCTCCGTGGAACCTCCGAATGATATAGGCTAGGTGAAATTCCCAACCTGCCCTGGTTGAGTTCGTGTTTTCTAAAACTGAAGAATGAATTTTAGGAACAAACAGAGGTTGAGGGAAACTTATGGAAAGGAAAGCTTCTGTCTGAGAGGGACAGAAGGGGGGACCAAGTGGGTTGCCTGGGAAACTGTCTGTTCCAGGTTACCTTTACAGGGCAAAACCACGGGGGTGGGGGGGCTGAGGTAGAGACAAAGGGGCTCGCTTAGGCGGATGCAGGGTGGGACAAAACTATGGTCAGCCAATGGGATTACGAGCACCATTTGCTCAGGCAAAATTGATTAGGCCCAAGACCAAATGGGGAAGCGAGTCATGTAGTAAGTGGGCATGAATGTGAAACAGGATGTTATCAGGTAGCCTTCAGACAACAATTTTTCCTGAGTAATGATCAATCCTAGATGACAGTTTTTAGGTTTGATTTGTGACAGGGGCCTCCATCCTTCCCTTTTTTTTTTTTTTTTTTTTTTTTAGAACTGGGGATTGAACTCAGGCCCTTGCACTTGCCAGGGAAGTGCTTATTCTACTGAACCATCTCCCCAGACCCCTTCCCACAGTTGTAAGGTCCCTGGCTGTTGTTATTTCCTTCAAGGGCCGTTGTTATTCCTTCGAGGGCCTGACGGTGTCTGACTGCCTGCAGTTTTCTAACTCAGGCTGCCTGAAACAGTAGGGACATGTTTTATTTTTATTTATTTATTTATTTATTTATTTATTTTTTGTCTTTTTGAGACAGGGTCTCACTATGCAGTTCAGGCTGGCCTTAAGCTCACTTTGTAGCTCAGGCTGGTCTCGAACTCACAACAATCCTCCTGCCTCAGCCTCCCGAGTGCTGGGATTACAGGCATGTGCCACCATGCCCGGCAGGGACATGTTTTAAACCTTACAGTGTTCTTGTTACCTCAAGCCACTCTCCTCTCACTGTTCGAAGGATAGAACTGAGGACACTCTACCACTGACCTACATTTCCAGATCTTTTTGTTGTTGTTGTTCTTGCTTTTATTTTGATGCAAGGTCTCACTAAGTTGCCCAAGCAGGACTCGAACTTGGGACCCTCCTGACTCAACCTCCCTCAGCTAACCTTCTCTTTGGAGGGGCCCAGCCCATTCCTAGTCTGTCTTTGCCATGTGGCCTGGAGGCCCCGACCCTGATCTCAGAGCGTCTTTCGTTGTCTTGCTGCTTGTCTTGGGTGTTGCTGTAAGCAAGGAGCAGCTGAAACACTCATTGTCAAGGTCTCCAAAGACCATGCAAGAAAGCACCAGCATCTGTCAGGAGACACAAGGAGTCTGGAGCTTGTGGGACAGAGCTTCTGTTTTTGTGGCTTCCTTGGACAGGAGCAATTGAGGCTAGGTAAGCAGGTTTAGGATTGGCACACAGCTCCATATCTGGAAGATAGTAAGATGCTCACAGTGTTTGTTGAGTGAATGCAGTTGTTTTTTTTGTTTGTTTGTTTGTTTCATTTTCTTTTTGTTTTTTGAACTCAGGCCCTTGCACTTGCCAGGCAAGCACTTATTCTACTGAGCTATCTCCCTGGCCCAAAGTTTGTTTTGTTTTGTTTTGTTTGGCGGAACCAGGGCTTGAACTCAGGCCCTTGCGCTTGCCAGGGAAGCACTTATTCTGCTAAGCCATCTCTCCGGCCCCAGAAGAAAGGCTTCCCTAACCGGGAAAATTTTTTTAAAATGTGGTACAGGGTCTCACTACACAGCTCGGATTCATTGTGATCCTGCTGTTTTCAGCCTCTCCAGCACTGGGATTACAGGTGTGTGCCACCATGCTCAGTCTCTGTTACTAGCTCAGCACACCCAGGGGTGGGGCCCACATGGCATGTGGTGCCTGGGATCAAACCCTGGTCCCTGTACTTTGGTAAGCAGGCACTTAGTTCACTGAGCTATCTCTCCAGCCCCAAGTGAATGCACTATCAAACAGCCCCAAACTAGAGCTCAGTGAGAATTCGGTGACATCGCTATCATCTTTGATGGCCCTGACACATCTTGCTTATTGCTATCACTCCTGGCATCTGCGCTAGGCTGGTGCATAAAGGACGCTCAGAAACCAGGTGTGGTGGTGCATGCCTGTAATGTCAGCACTCTGTGAGGCCGAGGCAGGGTTGCAAATCTGAGCTCAGGCTGTGCTAGTTGGTGACAAGGGGAGACTGTCTCAACATGAAGATAATTTATAAGGCCGGGCGTGGTGGCGCATGCCTGTAATCCCAGCACTTGGGAGGCTGAGGCAGGAGGATTGTTGTGAGTTCGAGACCAGCCTGAGCTACAAAGTGAGCTTAAGACCAGCCTGAACTGCATAGTGAGACCCTGTCTCAAAAAGACAAAAAAAAAAAAAAAAAAAAAAAAAAAAAAAATCCCAAGTATCAGAGAGAGAGAGACAGACAGAGAGACAGAGATAGAGACAGAGGCAGAGGCAGAGACAGAGACAGAGACAGAGACACAGAGAGATTGATTTAGAAAACCTGTATGGAAAGGGAAGCAGAATTCAGCATTTTCAAAGAGCAACCCAAGGCCCTGTGGGCCCCTCTGTTTGGTCCCTTTGCCCTCCCTTCTTCCACATGTCTGTGGCCCCACCCATGGCACCTGCTGCCAGTGCCCCCTGGAGCAGAGAGGTTGCTGATCAGCGTGGGGCAGAAAGCCCCTCACAGCTGGCCTTCCAGGAGGCGGCAGTGCCAAGCACATCAGTGACACAGTGAAAGGGGCCACCCGCGAGCTGCCCATAGACCACGTCCCTGGAGATCAGGCTGGGGCTTCGAGAGCATCCCGTTGGAATCCTTTTCCTTCCCTCCTCCAGGTGCCAGGCAACCACGGAGCAACTGCTTTAAGGGCACACACAACGCAAAAGTGAAGGTATAGGAAAAGATGTCCTTGCAAATAGGAAACAGAGCTACACCCAACACCAGAACACTTAAATATGTAAGGAAAATACTTTAAAAAGGTTTTTAATAGCACATACTTGTGGTATATAATGGGGCCAGCCAAATAGCTCATTGGATTAAAGCGCCTGCTTAGGCAGACACAGGGACTAGGGTTCAATTCCCAGCATGCAGTGCCAGCCCCACCCCCAAGGCACACTAAGAGGAGATTGAGACTGGGTGTGGTGGTGCATGGCTATAATCCCAGCGTTTGGGAAGCTGAAAACAGGAGGACCACTCTGAGTGTGATCTGTGTAGCGAGACCCTATAGACCCTGCCCTAAATACATTTTATTTTTTTATTTTTTATTTTTATTTTTTTTTTGTCTTTTTGAGACAGGGTCTCACTATGCAGTTCAGGCTGTCCTTAAGCTCACTTTGTAGCTCAGGCTGGTCTCGAACTCACAACAATCCTCCTGCCTCAGCCTCCCGAGTGCTGGGATTATAGGCGTGCGCCACCACGCCCGGCTCCTAAATACATTTTAAAAAATAAAGTTAAATGACCCGGCCTCCCTGGTTCTCTGTGTGCCCCTCCAGAGCTGGATCTTCCATCTGTGGGCATGGACTAGACATACCCTGCACGGATCCAAGGTCCCGCCAGCCCCTGCTGCCTCCTGCCCGAGACAGCTGGCTCAGTGTGTAGACAGAAGAGCCCTGCCCGCCTCCCAGCCCTGCAAGCTCTGGGGTGGCTTCAGTCCCCAAGTTTGTCTGCGTAGCAGCTTCACCCATCACTGCATCTGGTGACTGGAAGCCAGAGGGGCAGGCGCTTCTGCCCCCGACTCCAGCTCACGTCACGCTGGCAGGTAAGAGAGGCTCTGCGGTAGCAGTTTATAGATAGAGGAGGCTCAGGCTGCCCCAGCTCGGGCCTGACCTTGAATGTCTGGCTCCCCATCTTACCAGCATGGTCTTCAGGGCTCCATGCTTTAATTTTTATTTTTATTAGTGCACACAGGGGTATATAATGAGTACATTTCTCATGGGGGTTGGTGCATGCCCAGAACACATTTTAACTCTCATTAAGGCCCTTCTTCCTCCACTCCCCCCTCCATCATCTTTTTTTTTTTTTTTTTTGCGGTACTGGGGGATTGAACTCAGGACCCTGCACTTACCAGGCAGGCACTGATTCTGCGGAGCTATCACCCCAGCCCCCCTCCATCATCTTTTAGTCTCTTTCCTCCTCTCAAAGGATCTAGCTCCCTGTTTTCTATTTTCTTTTTAAATTTTATTTTTTTTTATTTTTTATTTTTTTTTGTCTTTTTAAATTTTAAATCATTTATTTATTTGGTAGAGTCTCGCTACGCAGCTCAGACTCACAGTGATCCTCCTGTCTCAGCCTCCCTAGCGCTGGGATTACAGTCATGTGCCACCACACCTGGTTTCAATGGCCCATATGGCACAGGGCAGGCACATCATGCTGTATCGGGGAATAAACCCGGGTCTTTGAGCTTGCCAGGCAGGCATTTAGGCCACTGAGCCATCTCACCAGCCCTTAAACTGAGTTTCTCATATAAGGTAAACCATGTGATATTTAAGCCTGTGTATCTGATGATTTATTTCAATCAATATTATGCTCTCAAGGTGCATCCACTTTTGGATGGTTCACTTTTTAGCTCAGGTCCTCGTTTCCTTGAGCAACTCCTATCCGGCCTGGACATCAGGGTCCCCAGCGCACATCTCTTACAAAATGCATCCTGATCCCCCAGGCTCCCTTTCAGGACCCCTCCTGCCAAGAAGGCTGCTGGTAGGATCAATCAGGCAGGGCAGGGAAGGGCGACGAGCTCCCGCAAGGTCAACTGAGCAGACAGGGGCGCGGGCAGTGAGCCGCAGTGAGTAGGCTGTGGCCTGCCACGCCGCGTCCCCAAGCCCGCGACCACGCGAATCCGAGTCGTCCCAGCCTCGCCCACCAGGGGCAGAAGGTGGGAGAAGGTGAAGAGTCTGAGCACCGATCTGACGCCCACAAGCCCCTCCCACGGTTAAGCCCCGCCCCTTCCACTAAGCCTTTTCTGAGGCGTATGCTATAAGCCCCACCCTACCGCCCGCAGCACTGAGCGCCATTCATCAGGCTCCGCCCATTAGCTCCACCCCTTGGACCATCCTCAAGCCCCGCCCCCGGAAACCCCGCCCCTCCTCCTTGGGACCTTGTTCTCCAAGCAGCGGCGCAGCAGTGGAGCTGGGCCTGGGAGGCTCAGAATGTGAGTTCCCAGAGAACTCGGAGGTAGCCGCAGACCAGCGATCCAAAGTTAACAGCAGGTTTCAGGATGTGGCTCAGCAGTACAGCACGCGCCAAGCCCTGAGTTTATGTCCATAGCACTGCAAAAAAGAAAAAAACGTTAAAAGTAATCAGTAGGCCGGGCGTGGGGGTGCACGCGTATGATCCCTGCACTCGGAGCCCCGAAGCAGGAGGATCATGAATTTCAGGCCAGCCCGGCCAACACTACCCAGGGTCTATCAGACCGGGTCTCAAAGAAAACAAAACAAAACAAAAAAACAGTTGGGGGGGGCCGGGGAGATGGCTCAGTAGAATAAGTGCTTCCCTGGCAAGTGCAAGGGTCTGAGTTCAATCTCCAGTTCCACCAAAAAAAACAAAACAAAGCAAAAAAAAAAAAAAAAAAAAACAGTTGGGAGATCTCTGCCGGGTCCCTCTTTCATCCTTCTTCTCCAGCCCACTCTCTCCTGTTCCCAGTAGGTCACCATGACCCAGGTAAAAAATACTTTGTAGATGAAATTTTCTTTGCTTCTCTGGGACATGATTAACTGGGGATTCTGACTGTGCTTTCAAAACAGTCTTCTTTGTGGTTGAGGTTGTTAATAACAGTTTCAGCATGCCTGTAATCCCAGCACTCGGGAGGCTGAGGCAGGTGGATTGTTGTGAGTTCAAGACCAGCCTGAGCTACAAAGTGAGCTCAAGGCCAGCCTGAACTGCATAGTGAGACCCTGTCTCAAAAAGACAAAAAAAAAAAAAAAAAAAAAAAACAGTTTCACTGGGGTCACTCTCAATATACTACTGTAGGAAATCCACATGCCATCCTCTCAGCCCATTAAACATGCATCATTAGCGACGTTAACTGGGGGCGCCTCTTCCCCGGGCCCGGTTTTTGCATTGACGACGCCCCCTGCCCCCCTTCCCCCAGCCACCGGGCATTTGCTTTCTGTTTCTCTGGATTCTCCTGTTCTCAAAACCCGGGCATCTCTGTGCTGTGACAGACTTCTCTGCAGTGCAGGAGGAGAACGATGAGGTCAGGCGCCCAGGCCAGGCAGATTGGTGGCTTCTGAGTGGGCCACAGGGAAAGGCTTCCTGTTCAGTCCGGGAGCTGCAGAAGGCAGAGACCCTGTGGAGAGACAGTGGGGTGCTGGCCAAGAGGCTTGGGGTGGAAAGGGGCAGAAGGCTTGGGGATCTGAACCTGTGAGACAGCGGGGCTCGGCATGCTCCTGTACAGCAGGGAGAAGTCTGGAGTCCCAGGAGGAAAGGAGGAAAGGAGGAGGGAGAAGGGAGGGGCATTGTAGGGTGGGGCTCCACCTATAAAGGGTGCAGCTCAGCCCCTGCTCCTCTCAGGCTGTGCACCCCTATGGGCCCCGGCTTCTGCGACCCTGCGGTCATCGGTGAGTGGGCCCCACAGCAGGTCCTCTCTGTCCTTGGACCCTAGACATTGTCACCTACCTCTCTTTCAGTGTACCTAGGAACTGACTTTGAGATGTAAGTATTCCCAGGGTCTGCAGCTGTCCTCCTCAGGCCGCATCACTCTTTTCTGCCTCCCCAGCTGGCTCCGTGATCCCTTGAGGGCCAGCCTGTGCCATGAGCCCGTGGCTCCTTGCCTGCCTGGCGGCTTCCTTCGCGGGAGCCTGGGTCCCTGCTGTCCACACCCAAGGTACTATCTTTGGTCTTCCCTCCGCTCCCCTGGAACGCAATCTCACCCCCTCTGTGCATTCCTTGATGGGCCCATTTGGCCCTCTTCTCTTTCTGGAGTCCCTAGCCAGAGTAGGAATTCCCGGTGTTTGCCCAACTCCCATGGAGGGAGGTAGAGGGTCCCCAAGTCCTTTGCTGGGTGCCCCTCCCCCTACTCTGGTGACTTCTTTATGGCCTGGAGATTGGGGAGCAGGGTCTCTTGGGCCTAGAGACTTGGCCTCAGCAGTGGTGAAGCCACTGGCAACCATGTGCATCGCAGTATCCTGGCCGGGCAGAGCCAGAGCCCACCTCAGGCCTTGTCCCCGAGTCTCTGGCAACCTGGCTGACAGTTGTAACTCAGTTTTATGGGCCTCAGTTTCCCTATCTGGAGGTTGAGGATATGAAACTTGCACTGCATGGAGACACAAGGACCTAGTGAACTGGCGGCTACAGAAGCCTCTCGGCCCAGTGCTCAGCACTGGTGATAAGAACTGTTACCTCGTTAGTGTGAGCGTGGCTCTATCTTCCTCCCCACCCCCCACTCTAGAGCAGGATTTTGATGACCAAAGGTCAGTTCTAAGCATGCAGCCCGCAAAAGGGAAAGTTGTCAGCTCCAATCATAGCCGAAGGCTTCAGGCTCAGCTGGATCCAGGGGCTTAAAGGGCACTTCTCAGGAGCTCAGATGTGGGCACTGCATCCCTGCGGGCCCTGGCGGTGCCACTGGGGCCCACAGACAGCCTCGCAGGGGTCCTGGCCCACCTGCCCCTTCCCAGGGTCCTACACCAAGGAGCAGAGCTAGCCTTTACCCAGGAGGGAAGCTGGGCTCCATTGTCCTGCTATCAGGGCCAAGCCCAGCCTCTGCCCTTTGATCAAAGGGAATGCAGCCTTCAGTGTGGGGAGCTACCTGGAGAATCCCTGGAGCACAGGTCCTACCTGCCACCTGGCTTGTGAGGCCAAGGTTCAGGATGCAGCGGGCTGAGCCTCCCCCTGCTCCACAGCCTGGCCCCCAGAAGCAGAAGCAAAGGCAAGCTCCTGTAGAGGATGGTGGAAGAACGCCTGCTCTTTCAGCGCTGCCTCTGCCCACTGCCTCCACCTGGTCCTCTTCCTCCACTCTGTCTGCCATTGCTACCTCCTCCTTTGGCAGCCCCCATGTCAGTGTGTCCCCCCTTGCATAGAGCAGCCTCCCGTCTCCCCAGCAAGCTTCAGAGTTCCCAAGACAGCACACGTGTGCTCCAGTTCCTAGCTGTGTTGTTTGTATGTCTGGCATCCATAGGAGCTCTTTATTTATTTTTATTTATTTATTTATTTTTTTAATGTCTTTTTGAGACAGGGTCTCACTATGCAGTTCAGGCTGTCCTTCAGCTCACTTTGTAGCTCAAGCTGGTCTTGAACTCACAACAATCCTCCTGCCTCAGTCTCCCAAGTGCTGGGATTACAGGCCTGCTCCACCATGCCTGACCTCATAGGAGCTGTTTAAATGCTGCTGTGACAGCAAGGTGTGGTGGCACACATCTGGCATCCTAACACTGAGGAAGCTAAGGCAGGAGCATTGCTGTGAGTTCAAGTCCAATCTGGGCTACATGGTGAGACTCCGCCTCAAAAAAAAAAAAAAAAAAAAAAAAAAATATATATATATATATATATATATATATGTTATTGCTAGACACATAGATAAACCTACACAGAATTCCCAGGTTTGGCCAGATCACTTGAGTGGTCACTGAGGCGGGGTCAGAGAGGAGGGGGATCTGAGTTAGGGCCTGGGCCTGAGGAGCAGTTAGCCAGTTCTGCTCCTTTTCAGGAAAAGGGGGTTCTCAGCCCCTCCTCAGGGTGCTGACCTCTGGCCCTGAGCAGGAGTAGGAGGCATCTTGGGCTATCCCTCTGGTGGTCCAGAGCCATCCTGGTTAGGGCTTCTGGAGCCCTTCTGGTTCCTGTATCAAGAGGTAAGCGTGAGCCAGGGCAAGCCTTTTCCTTTTCTGTTTTCCTTCCTTCTTTCCTTTTTTCTCTTCTAGATTTTGAGACAGAGTCTATGTAGCCCTGGCTGGCCTTGGGCTTATAGCAATCTTCCTGTCTCAGCCTCCTGAGTGCTGGGATGACAGGCTTGTGTCACTGTGCCCAGCTTAGGTCAAGCGTTCTCAGTCTCTGCAGGGTCTAGAAGTGTAGCATATGCCTGCATGTTCTCACAGACGCCTGTGTCTGTCCCTGCCAAACGTGTGTGTGTGTGCGCGCGTGCGCGTGCACGCACACTGCCTTGAGCGTGCTGATGGGGTGTGCTCACAGGTATCACGGAGGACTGCTGTCTGGCCTACAGCCCCCACCTCAAGCCATCCCTGTTGCGTCATGTTAAGAGTTTCCGTTGGCAGGACGTGAGCGGAAGTTGCAATCTGCCCGCTGTGATGTGAGCAGGGCCCGGGGGCGGTGGTGTGGGCTGCACACAACCTTGGTCCCCACCTTTGCACTATAACTCCCTCTCCCCCGTGCGTGCTCCCCATAGATTCCAGTTCCGAGAGCCAGGCAGGGTCCTGTGTGGGGACCCGCGGGCCAAAGTGGTGTGGAAGGCCGTCAAACGCTTGAGGGCCCAAAAGAAGCTCTCCAGGGAGGCCCACAATAGCACCGCTCTCCCAGGTAGGTGAGCCCCAGCCCTCTCCATGTGCGGGTCCTCAGAAGACAGGGGCCCCACACACTCCTACTCCAGAGAGAGCCTGCTGCTGGTGGGCAGGAAACAGTGAATGAACCACCGCTGGGTCGGGATCCGCGGTTCTGCTGCTCAGGAAGCTTCAAGGGTTGCAGAAGGAAAACTCAAAGGGGGAACTCATCCATGCAAATGATAAGCCTGGAGCTTCAGGCTTGGCTGGACCTAGGGGCTCGAAGATAGTGGTGCGGTCTGATTGCTTCTGTCTCCATCCTCTGGTAGGCTTGCAGGCTTGGGGGGAAAAGCTGAAACCCGGAGCGTCCAAAGGGCCATGGAGCAGGTTGAAGCTTCACGTGGGTAACAGAAAGAAGAATGCTGGGTAAGGACCCCGGATCACGCGACTCTCGCTCCTCCATCGCCTTTGCTCGGGCTTGAGTGCTCGTCTAGACCCGGACTGGGACAAGGCGGTCATCTCAAGACCAAGGAGAGCCGGCTGCGTGCCAGTCCTGGCTGCTCAACTGAGGCTCCTGCTAGGAGCTCCAGGCCAGTCTGGGAAGTTTGGGTGAGCGCCAATGTGAAACACCAGGCAGGTGAGCCAAGCGGTACTGGGGTCCAGTGGATGGAAAGAGTATTTTCTTCAGTTCATACCTCACTCTATACGCTCAAAATTGACCCCCTCGAAGCCACTGTAGCAGGGAGGCGTGGGTCAGCGGGAAATGCGGGGAATGCGTACTGCGCATGTGCATGGCCCTGGGTTGCCTCCCATCACCAAAAGCAAAACAAACGACTCCCCGGAGATGCTGACAGTTCCCACAGATTAAGGGCTCCGCGGCATATGACACCCCTCCCCCATGCAACCAGCCCGGACCTCAGTTTCCCCGTCTGTAAAGAGGAGATGATAATAGCATTGTTTATTCCACAGGCCTCTAGTGACCAAAAAACGAATCAACAATCCCATGGCGGCTGGTACGTAGAGCCCATCCAGCAGGTTGCCACCTACCCTTTTGCATGGTAGGGATGAGCAGGACTCTTGGGACTGCCCCCTGGGGCCCTCTTACCAGCTAGAGCAGCCCAAGGACTCGGGACACACTTCCTTGCACCTACTGATTTATTGTAAAGGGTAGTGGTAAGGCTTTGGGGGTGCGGCCAGATGAAAGAGATATGGTAAAAAATATATATGGTGAATGAATGTTCAAGTTTTTTTTTCAGCACTATAGATTGAATCCAGGTTTATGCACTAAGCAAATCCCCAGGCTGCTCTTGCTCTTGCTATCGCTCTCAAAACTGTCTAAGTCATTAAGTTACCCAGACTGGATTTGAATTTGTGATCCTCCTGCCTCAGCCTCCCAAAAGGCTGTGATTACAGACATATACCTCCATGAGCTGGGCATGGTGGTGCAGGCTTGTAATACCAGCACTCGGGAGGCTGAGGCAGGAGGATTGTTGTGAGTTCAAGACCAACCTGAGCTACAAAGTGAGCTTAAGGCCAGCCTGAACTGCATAGTGAGACCCTGTCTTAAAAAAAAAAAAAAAAAAGACAAAAAACCCCCCATATACCTCCATACCTAGATTTTTGTTATTATTATTAGTAGTAGTAGTAGTACTGGGAATCAAACTCAGGACCTTGTGCTTGCCAGGCAGGCATTGGTACCACTAAGCTACATCTCCAACGCCCAGCATGCATGCATGCATTCATTTATTCATTCATTCAGAGACTAGGTCTTTCTCTATATAGTCCAAGCTGGCACTGAACTCCCTATATAGAGCCTGAGGATTTATCTCAGTGGTAGAACAGTTGTCTAGCAAGTGTGAGGCCCTGGGTTTGGCCCTCAGCACCATAAATAAATAAATAAATAAATAAATAGCAAAGGAAGAAAAAAACAAACCAAAAGCAAACAAAAAACCCCACAGAACCAAGGCAACAGAAAAAGACGTACTGCCCAATCGTCTTCCCTCTGAACACACTTGATCCCATCGGGCTTGCGCTTTCTGCAGCACCTCTGGAAGTCGTCCTTCATGGCCGTCTCTAGCAGCGCTGCCTCCGTGTCCTGAATTGATCCAAACTTAGCCTTTCATGGTCCTTTTGACCTTGGGGAGAAGCCAGATGTAGCACAGTGACAGATCTGTCAATAAGGAGGCTGAGGACACACTGTCATGTTTGTTTGAGCTGGCCTTTCTGTTGAACGTCACCCACCAGCACCAGCATTGACTAGATTTTTTTTTTTCTTTTTGCAGTACCGGGGATTGAGCTCAGGACCCTGTGCTTGCCAGGCAAGCACTTATTCTACCAAGCTATCTCACAAAGACACTCATGAGGGCTGGGGAGATAGTTTGGTGGCATAAGCAGCTGCCTGGCAAGCACAAGGCTCTGAGTTCCATCCCTAGTACTGAAAAAAGAAAGGGGGAGAGGAGAAGCACTAATGAAAAATGTCCAGAGTTGCTGCAGAAAGTGCCAAGCGGTGTTCTGGAGGGAATTCATGGCAATGTATCTTTAACTGTAATAAATATTTTAAAATTCAAACACACACTGTACATTGTGATCAGCGCTGTGTACAGCACACGATTAAGGGAATGAATAGCTAGCTGAATGAGGTACACAGTGCAAAGTCTGCCGAGATCCCCAGCTCCATGCTGTGGAATCGGGGCGCGCCACCCTCCTGGCACACAGATGGGTTCATCAGCCTGGAAGCGTTCTCCAGCCTGAGGTGAAGGGACTTTTTATGGAGGCTTTATCGTGGTGGCACGCTGGATTATTAACCCTACCTCCAGCGCCTTTTCCCACCCCAGAGGGAATGGAAGCCTCCAGGCTAATCACAGATTGCACTCAGCACTTGCCTCTTAAGAACAAAAGACGGCACCACCCACCCGGAAGTTCCAAGGAGTTTGGGGCTCTGCGCTAGCAACTGAGGTCAGAGTTTGGGGCTCTGCGCTAGCAACTGAGGTCAAAGACCAAATGTCGGGATCATAGATGCTCCTTGTGGCTCAGATTGCAAGGGGTAGCCGGGTGTGGTGGCGCACGCCTGTAATCCCAGCACTCGGGAGGCTGAGGCAGGAGGATTGTTGTGAGTTCGAGACCATCCTGAGCTACAAAGTGAGTTTAAGGCCAGCCTGAACTGCATAGTGGGACCCTGTCTCAAAAAGACAAAAAAAAAAAAAAAAAAAAAAAAAAAAAAAAAAAAAAAAAAAAAAAAAAAAGATTGCAAGGGGTTTAGGAGCTCGATGGTGGGACGGGGACAGAGCAGCCACCAGCCCCTCTCCTCCTCTCCTGCAGGACGCTGAGCCCTGACCTTTCTGGGACACTCTGATGGCACCGGGGGCTGCGTCTTTCTTTCTCACTGCTGCCCTGCCCTACGTC
The DNA here is from genome assembly GCA_004027165.1 of Ctenomys sociabilis. NCBI lineage: Eukaryota > Metazoa > Chordata > Mammalia > Rodentia > Ctenomyidae > Ctenomys > Ctenomys sociabilis. The sequence continues at coordinate 22,783 of PVKA01014107.1, read as the reverse complement.
CTTCTGTGTGCCCCATCCTCATCGCTGTGCCGGCATCGTTTCTGCTCTGGACCTGCCTCTTCCTGCTCTTGAGCAGTTGGAAAGAGGTTCAGCCAGGACCTGCATCAATCTTGGGCGGAGACTCTTACTACAGCCCACAGCCCCACCCTGGGTACATACATGGCTTGCCTGTGACTTCTTGCCATTCCCCGGGCCACTTTCCCAGGTCCCTGCAAAGCTTTGGTTTGTTTGAGGACTTCTCCTACACTGAGCTTTTTTTTTTTTTTGTAATGTCTATTACAATTTTTAAATAAACCTCTGGGGAGAATGTTGTTCTCGTGCCTGTCATGTTTTGTTATAGGGTGCCTGTTATGCCAAGATCTGTGTTCCGAGCTCTCAGAAGGCACAGCTTCTGGGCTGAATCTCGGCAGCACGCTTTATCTGTTCAATGGGGTCATCATTGTGGTTGCCCCGTCCAGGTTGCCAGGCCTGGGGGTCCAGCTGACTAAGGGTGGGAGACTCTGCGAGTTGTACGGGCTGTCGAGAGGCCACAGGCAAGTTAGTGCTCAGGACTGGGCAGAGACAGAGCCCTTGATCAGGCGCTAGAAGGGGCAGCCTCGGTTCTAGGACCCCAGAGAACATTCTGGGAGAAAATCAAACATGCCCTTTCTAAGGGATGCCCAGGTGGTGTGAGGTCAGGGGATAGGATGTGGCCTCAAAGAAAAGCCCTTAAGCCCATCTCACACCTTGGGGCTGGGGCTATAGCTCAGTGGCACAGTGCCTGCTGGCAAGCGCAAGGTCCCAAGTTTGATTCCTGGTACCCAAAGACCCCAACATAAAACCCTACAAAGAGACCATCTCATATTGTGGGGGGATCCAGACTGGCTGTCAGAATTCTCTAGGCCTCAGCTTTCATTCTGCTGTAAAATGAGGGTGATGGGTACCTGCCTTGGTGGAGTTTGCTGGGGCCCAAATGTACAAGTACCCTCAGCAGCCTCTGCACACGCATAGCACACAGCACCCGCTGTTGGTTGTGGACCACATGGGTGCTGGCCCAGCTGCCTGGCTTTCCATTTTCCCTGACCTTCCTTGGCCAAGCTGCTTAACCTCTCAGAGTCTCAGTTTTTCTGTCTGTAAAATGGGGGCATAAAGCCATATCTGTTTCATGGGACCGTAGAGATGCTCAGAGAGGTCAACCATAGTAAGATACCTAAAGCAGTGTCTGGTATGTAGCATGGGGCTTGTCATTCATTGCCTGGCTGTAGGCAGGGCTGAATGCACAGGGGGTGGCACTCGTAGAACTGAATGGTCCCCTGGGATGGTATTGCCCATTCAAAGGCTGCAGAATCTGGAGAGCAGCATCTTATTTGAATTTGAGCACCTGCCAAAACACAGGCTGGCGTAACCCAAAATAACTTTATTGCTGTTTCCACTTGGGATATCAAAGCACCCTCGGAACCCTAGCCCAGGCCCCACAGGAGTGAGCAGGTAACAGTGAGTCACGGACTCTGGGGAGGGGGGTTGGAGTTCCCTTTTCAGTTCTGAGGGACAGGCCCCTCGCTCACCCCAGCCACCTGTCCCGATGTCCTGCCAGCCCCTGGTGGAGGGCAGGAGCCACAGTGCAGTAGAGAAGTTTAAGCCTGAGATTGACCAGAGGCTCAGACCCTTGCTGGCCTGCCGTGGGGGAGGCAGCCCGCAACACCTGGATGTCTCCAGGAAAGATGAGTGTTGGGGTTCCCGGGGCTGCCGCGGAGGGTGTGGGCACAGGCTGGGCTTGTCTGAGGTCATAGTGTAGCATGCCACTCTTCCTGAGTTGTGGGGTTTCACCTAGTCACCATCACTGCTGAGGAGCAGTCCCCTGAGGTCCAGAATCCGCTGGTGCTGGAGTTCTGGGACCCATCGAGGTTCCTCCCAACTAGAGGAGCTGCAACTGTACCTTCAGCCGCAAGGCCTGGCCCTTGGGTCCCTGCCAGATGCTCTGGGCCCCTGCCACACTCAGCACCTCCAGCTGGTACTTTCCAGGCCGTGGCCTCCGCCGCCCCAGCTGCAGGGAGCTGAGCCCGCTGCGGTGCTGCATGCGGAAGAAGCTTTGCCTGTTGCCATGGGCGATGACATATTGGACTTGGCCTCCCAGCCCCTGCAGAGCTGGCCGCAGCTCCAAGATGTGCTGGGCTTGGCTCAGGCGCGAGAGGTTTAGGCCCAAGGTCAGGGGGACTTCAGCGTCGAGGGTGGCCATGCTGACCTGTGGAGAAAGACCAGGTAGGGGATGGGAGATGGGGTGAGGGGGGATGCATTTTTTGGGTGCTCTGGATCAGTGGCCAGAGATTTCTACCTTTCTTTCTTTTCTTTTTTTTTTTTTGGCGGAACCAGGGATTGAACTCAGTCCCTTGCACTTGAAGTGCTTATTCCACAGAGCCATCTTCCTGGTTCTGATTTGTACCTTTCTAATGCAGAGGAAACTTTTATTTATTTATTTATTTATTTAGTCTTTTTGAGACAGGGTCTCACTATGCAGTTCAGGCTGGCCTTAAGCTCACTTTGTAGCTCAGGCTGGTCTCGAACTCACAACAATCCTCCTGCCTCAGCCTCCCGAGTGCTGGGATTACAGGCATGCGCCACCATGCCCGGCTGAAACTTTTTTTTTTAAACACAGGATCTTGCTTAGTTCAACCTGGGCTTGAACTCACTGCATAACATACTGCCTCGAACTTTTGGCAATCCTCCTGCCTCAGCCTCCAGATAGGAGTACAGGCAGGAGAAAGGGTCTTTCACGTACTGTGCGCTGGGCTTCTCCATAGTCCCTCATCCACAAGGCCAGGGCTAACGTATGCTGAGGATGCAAAGGCCAAGACTGCAGCTGGTTTCAGGGAAAAGCAAAGGACTCCTACTAGCCGTCACTCCCCTCGCCCACACAAAACAACCTCAAACCCAAAAACAAACAGAAAAACTAGGACCTTTGCTACACACCCAGTCCTTTTAAAATTTTCCTTTTGAGACGGGATCTCATTAAGTCACTAAATTGCCCAAGGTATGCTTGAACTTTTAATACTCCTCAGCCTACCAGAATTGTTTTTTCCTTTTGTGTTTTTGAAATAGGAGCTCACTATGCAGCTCAGGCTGGCCCTGAGCTCTCTTTCTTTCTTTTTTCAGTCTTGAGCTCACTTTTTCACCCAGGCTGGTCTCGAACTTGGCAATAACCAGCCTCCTGAGTGCTCGGTATTACAGCCGTGCACCACCATTTCCATTTTAGGCAGCCACATCAAATGATTGATTTTTTTTGAGAGAGAGCGAGCATCTCTCTGTATAGTCCACGCTGGCCTCGGGGCGATCCTCTTGCCTCAGCCTCCTAAATGCTGGGATTACAAGGTGTGCCACCATGCCCTGCTCGGTAACCACTTTTATACAATTTCCAGACCCCTGGTATCAGATGAGGGGCTTCAGTAAGACCCGTGCCAGGCTAACCTCGATGAATCAAAGGTTGCCTCATAGAGCTAGCCGGGGGGTCATTCCAGGGCCATTGGTTGTCACAGCCCTGAGATCACTCAGCGGCAGCCCTGGTGGCTGGTGTTGCAATCAAAGGACTTTTTGTAGGAAGGAGAGCTGCAAACAGACAAAGATCCAGCTGGGATAGAGAGAAGGGAGCAGAGCCACGTGACGCAAGAGCGGCGCTGGCTTCCGCTGGACTTCCTGCATCTGGTGTTCTTAGAGGCCCCTGTATGTAGAAGACAAACCCTCCTTTATCTGCATCCCTCTGAAGTGTGTTCCTGGTCCTGGCAGCTGGACAGCGCTAGTGAACCTCCACAACAGGCTGCTCTGGGCTGGCAGACCCAGCCAACCACACAGAAGGTTATCTGTGTTTTCTCCTTTGCTTGGCCCTGCTCCTTGGGTCTCACCTAATTTGCATACCCACCACCTCATTTGCATGCCCATGCGTTCATTTGCATGCTCATGAAGCACGCTGCCACTGCATTAAAGTGAAAGAAAGCTCTTCCTGCCTCCCAGGCCCTGCATCTGGGAATAGCTGGATCTTCCTGCAGTGTAGGTAGGACATTTGCGCTTATTGACACCTTCTGGTGATAAGTGAGTATTGCAGGCAAATACACAGGGCAGCTCTGTTCCATTCACCAGGACAACCAAGCCGGTACCCTCATAGGGTAGTAACCCCAGTGCAGCATTCTAGTCTTTCGATGCTCATGGCAAGTAACAGGAACTATGGGATGATGACTGACATACTGCCACCTTTTCCCATAGCAAGAGGGGGGAAACAACCAGAGAAAGAAGGTACAGTAATATAAATATTGAAAGCCCCTCCAACGCATCATTCCAGTTTTATTCATTCTTTTAGAATATTTCTCATGGATTTTTTTTTTTTTTTTTTGGTGGAACTGGGGATTGAACTCAGACCCTTGCGCTTGCCAGGGAAGCGCTTATTCCACTGAGCCATCTTCCCGGCCCCTCACGGATCAATATTTATACTGGGCTATAAAACATGGTACATGGCCAGGGACAGTGGTCTACGCCTGTAATCCCAGCACCACAGAAGGCTAAGAGGATCACCAGTTCATACCTAGATTGAGCAATTTAGCAAGACCTCCTCTTCAAAAAACAAAGAGCTAGAGATGTAGCTCTGAGTTCAATTCTCAGTACCAAAATCAAAGTAGGCAAAAGAAAAAGAGGATGTTTTACTTATTCTTTTCTTTTTCCTTTTCGTCCTTCCCAATCAGAACATCAGGAGCAGGAACTATTTTTTCTTATTTATTACTGCCTGACCAGGGTCTGCATGAGATGCCTGATGTGAAGTTCCCAGGGGATGCTTCCCAGAATCCCCAAGGGAAATTCCAGGGCTACAGAAGGACAGCGAGACTGATGTTCCATGACAGGAGGGAAAAGCTGGGATAGGGGCTCAAGCACCCTTCCCACACTAAGTATATCCCCAGCCTTTTTCTCAAAATAGATTTTATTTTGAGATAGGGTCTTGCTCAATTGCCCAGGCTGGTCTTGAAACTGAGATTCTAGAACTGAAGGTATGTTTTCCACCACACTCAGCTGAGTTGAGTGTTATTTTGGGGTCACAGCCTCCTTCCCCCCTGTGGGGAGATACCCCCCTCACCTCCCCGGCTGCCCCTGCCCTGTGCGGCTCCTGTGATACCTTTTGGCTCCTGTGGGCACTGCGCCGTGGCCGGTCCTGAGGGGTGAGGCTGTTGATCTTGCATTCATAGCAAGCTTCTGGGGAGAGAGGCTCCTCATCTGGGGCTTCCTGAGGTTCAGGACTGAAGCCCAGAGCAGAGACACAGTGCCTGGGCCAGGATGGTGGGATAGGCAGGCTTTCAAGGGGTAGCTGGAGTGGCCACCCCTCCAGCAAGAGCCAGCTGCCCCAGGGGCAGGAGCTGCCACACAAACGTGCCTGTGTGCTCATGGGTACACTTGCAGAAGAGCTGAGTGTGAGTGTGCGTGGGTCCCCCAGCCACCTGGCACAGGTGTGACATGGGAATGGGATGGTACACACTTCCTGGGAGAAACGAGCGTGCTGCAGTGCGCGTGCTGGTGGGGGCCTGTGTGCACACAGGGAGGGGGACATGCCAGTGCGCATGCGCTGTGTATGAACCTACACTCAGGTCTCTGTGCCGTGGTCTCCACATTCTCCTACTGAACTACCCAGGACCAAAACTGGTACAAGGTCGGGCAGCTGAGTGGTGCAGTACTTGCCTAGCATATGCAAGGCAAGTGCTGCATCTCTAGAAGAGTGTACTGTCCTAGGAAGCTGCGGTGGCATGTGCCCATAACCTCAGCAGTCTACGAGGCTGAGCCAGGAGGATTGCAAGTCTGAGCCCAGCCTGGGCAATTTAGCGATGTATCAAGACTCAGTCTCAAAATTTTAAGCAAACATAATGAATAAACAAACAAGGGCTGGAATTATAGCTCAGTGTGAAAACCTTGGGCTCAGCCTCAGTACTGAAAAAGTCACAAGTGGTTGCTGATGTGTGCTGAGGTTTACCCTCTGTCTGCACTGAATATGTGCAGATATTTTTCTTGTTATTATTTCCTAAGCAACACAGGACAACAACTATTTACACAGCATAAACCCTGAATTAAGCATTATAAACAATCTAGAAGTGATTCAAATCATTCAAGAGTCCTGGGACTGCAGTTCAGTGGTAGAGCGCTTTGCCTGGCATGATCAAGGACCTGGGTTCTACCCCTAGTTCTGGAAAAAAATAGTATAGAAAAGGTCATATGGAGCTACTATGCCTTTTGTACATGTGTGTGTGAGTGTGTGTGTGTGTGAGTGTGTGTGTGAGTGTGTGTGTGAGTATGTGTGTGTGAGTGTGTGTGAGTGTGAGTGTGTGTGTGTGTGTGTGTGTGTGTGCATGATACTGGGGGATGATCCCAGTGCTTTTACTACATCCTCAGCTCCTCTGTTATAAAACAGTTTTTGAGACAGGGTCTCAAGTTCCCTGAGCTGGGCTCAGACTTGCAACCCTCATGCCTCAGCCCCCCACGCACACATGTACACACAGAGTACGGAGCCTGTGCCCATCCTACCCCTTCCCGCCCGCTCAAATCTCTCACCCTTGCCCAGCCCGGAAGTAGCCTCGGGGGCAGCTGCACAGAAAGCCGCCGGCAGTGTTGGCACAGCCGTAGCTGCAGGGGCCGCTCTGTCCAGCACACTCGTCCACATCCTGGCAGCCCCCGAGGGCCTCGTCAAAATCAAAGCCAGAGGGGCAGACGCAGCGGAAGCCACCAAGGGTGTTGTGGCAGGAGGCACTGCCGCAGGCAGTGGGTGACACAGCACACTCGTTCTCATCTGTGGATAAGGAGGAAACAAACGGTGGCAAGAGATTCCGCACCCCCAGAGCCCTCCATCCGGAAGCCCAGGTCCACGGTGACAGCCTGCAGGAGCTCACCAGGAGCCCGACCACATCTGTCTGCCTCCACAGACCTCTCCTAATGAGAGGTCTCCTCTGTGGGGGTCCATTAGGGCTGGGTACAAGGCAAATCCTTGGAGGAGAGTGGGGGAAGAATCACCAGCAAAGGCCAGGGGTCTGTGCCATCCCTAAGAGCACTGGGGACAAAGGCCTGACTAGGTAAGGTGGCGCGGGAAGACAAAAAACAAACAAAACAAGACTTAGTTGAAGAATCACCTCAAATGACAGGAGGAAGACAGACAGTAGGACCATTGCAACAGGTATGGTCAAGACGTGATCTTTGTTGCCCCCATTGCTGCACCCACAGTAGACATTACTAATCAACCCCGGCATTAATTCCCTTGCCAATCACTAATCAGTCACTGCACTTTTTCCAGGCCACACATGGAAGACATCACTAATCAATCACTACATTCTCTCCAATCAGCCACAACAGACATCACCAACCAACCGCAGTATTCTTTCTTCGGTTCCTATGGCAGACATCACAAATCAATCACTGTACTCTTTTCACTCCACCTATGGCAGACATCACTAATTAATCACTGCCTTCTTTTCCAGCAATCACAGGCATGGTCTCCAAATCTTTCTCAACTCCTGTCAACCACTCTCCAAGACATGGACTGGAACACTATGTCATGTTTGCTTAGCTGCCCCCTGGCTGCCCAGTGGGACACATCCCAGGCTGGCTCATCTGAGTTTAAAATAGTCTTCTGGCAGTGAAGTGGCTCCTTGTTTCTTGCTCTTCCCAGGTTTTCCTGCTCAGCCTTGCCACTCACCTACACACTGTGCCCACTGGGAGTGCTGGGTGAAGCCCTGCGGGCAGCTGCAGCGGTAGCCCCCCACCTCATTCTGACAGCCATGGCGGCAGCGATGGGGTGCGACACACTCATCCACATCTGAGGAATAGAGAGCCAGGGAGAGGGGCCTTAGCTGCTGGCTCCAAGAGCCCCCAGCCGTGCACCCCACCCACGCTGGCTTGGCTCTACCTTTGCAGCCCTGGCCTGAGCCGTCCAGAGTGAAGCCTTGGAAGCACTCACAGCGGAAGCTGCCTGGGACATTGAGGCAGCGTCCATGACCACCGCATGGACTGGGCTGGGACAGGCACTCGTTGTTGTCTGCAGATAGAGAATGGGCAGGGTTTCCTGGTGGTTAGGAAATGCGGTGGGGTGCCACCTGACTCGCTGAGTGACTCGCAAGTCACTCCCCCTCTCCATGCCTGTCTTTCCCTCTGTGAAATGAGAGCTGTAACAGTTCTTCTCTCTGTCAGGACTTGCAGAGGTACAGATGAAGGGCTTTGCTTGAATTGCATCTCCCCTACTTTTTAAATTTTTTTAAACATTATTTTTAAATTTTGACCCAGAGTCTTGCTGAGTTGCTAAACTGCCCAGCCTTGGCTCAAATTTGCAAGGCCCCTGATTCGGCCTCCCAGAGGGCTGGATTATAAGTGTGTGCGCCCGTGCTTGGCTCATCTCCATCTCGAAGCTGGGCAGTCTTTCCCTGGTGGCCTCAGTTTCCTGAGTTACAGCACGGACGGGGTGACACCTCCTTTTGATATTTGTTTGGGTAAGAATTGAATTAACTGCACACAGGGCTTAGGATAGTACCTGGTAAGGGACTAAAGGATGATCAAAAGCCCATCATGGGCTGGAGAGGTGGCCCCTGGGAGGATGTGTGTTGCGCGGGTGAGGCCTATAATCCCCCAGGACGGCACACAAGCTGAACTGGAGTAAAGCAGATGCGGTGGTGGACATCTGCAAGCCCAGCACTCTGGGAGGCTGAGACGGGAGGATTGGAAGTTTGAGCCCAGCCTAGAAAGACCCTTTCTCAAAATAAAAAGTATGTGGGGAATGTAGCCTAGCGTCAGAGCCCTGGGTTTAGTCTCTAGTACCACAATCAATCAATAAAGAATTATTATTATTATTATTATTATTATTATTATTATTATTATTATTTTTTGTCTTTTTGAGACAGGGTCTCACTATACAGTTCAGGCTGGCCTTAAGCTCACTTTGTAGCTCAGGCTGGTCTCGAACTCACAACAATCCTCCTGCTCAGTCTCCCAAGTGCTGGATAAAGAATTATTTATTTTTTGTTTGATCAATAAAAATTTTAAAAATTGATATAAGTTATAAGCAGCTCAGGGTATAACTCAGTGGTATACTATTATTATTATTATTATTATTATTATTTTTATGTATTTAGTACAGGGTCTATAGGGTCTCACTACACAGATTGGACTCGCAGTGATCCTCCTGTTTTCAGCTTTCCAAGTGCTGGGATTACAGGCACACGCCACCAAGCCTAGTCTCACTTTCTGTCTCAGCACACCTCCGGGTCAGGGCCAGCATGGCACATAGGGACCGAACCCTGGCCGCTGTGCTCTGCCTAACCAGGTGCTTTAGTTTGCTGAGCTATCTGGCTGGCCCTAGCAGTAGAACATATACTTGACATGCAAGTGGCCTCAGTTGCCAGCACTGAAAACAAAACTTTTTCTTTCTTTTTTTTTTTCGGCAGAACCAGGTATTGAACTCAGGCCCTTGCGCTTGCCAGTGAAGGACTTATTTTGCTGAGCCATCTCCTCGGCCCTTCTCTCTTTTTTGGGGGGGTGGGGGACAGGGCCTAACTATGCAGCCCAGGCTGGCCTAAAACTTACAGTGACTCTCCTGCCTCAGCTTCCCAAGTGGTGGGCTGACGGGCATAAGCTACCATCCAGGCTTGCTGATTGTTCTTTGAATACTGCAGCTTTGCTTTTCTCCTAACTTCCTAGTTCTGCTTTTACTTTTATGTTCTCAATGCCTTCTAACATGTTTATTAAGTCTGTGTCCAGTCTGATTCTCCGCTAGAAGTTCCATGGTGGTAGTGGTCACTATTCTCCTGGACCCTTGGGATCTGTTTCTGTCGATAGCCAGAGAGTAAACTTTTGTTTGGCTCTATTGAACGACCGGACTGTTATCATAACGCAAATGCAGCCACAGAAGATGGGTAAAGTGGGCGTGGCTGTGCACCAATTTAAAACTTTATTAACGAAAGCAAGCATGGGCCGGTCACTTGGCTTCTGGCTGGAAGGCACTGCCTGCAAAGCTCAGTAGGTGATAAATAAATGGATCAGAGGGATCCTGAAAGGGGCGAATGCTAAGGGCAGATGCCCTTGTGGCTTTGGCTTCTGAACCATGCTCCGCTTTGGACAGAGTGAACCCCTGGGGCTTCCTGAGCCCTCTAGGTGAGCCTCCAGAGGGAGGCTGGGGGCCCAGACCCGAGGCGCTTCTAGGGGTGTGGCTCCCAGCACCCCAGGGCAGGGCGAGCGAGGAGGGAGATGTCCCTAAGATGAGCCCCAAGGAGGCCAGCGCTTCAACCCACGCCCCATCCCTGCTCCTGACACCCGGCGCACACCAGGCAGATGCTTGATACTTCCTCGGCGATCACAGGAGGGGCTGGGGCACTCACCGAAGCAGGCCTGGCGGCGCTGAGTGAAGCCCGGGGCACAGCGGCAGGCAAAGGCACCAATGGTGTTGACGCACAGGAACTGGCAGTTGTGCTGCCGGGAGGCGCACTCATCCAGGTCTGTGGCCAGAAGCGCAGGCTTAGGGGCCGCGGCTAGCGCCGCCCCGGGGCGTGGCCACAGCCTGGGGGCGGGGCCTGGGGGAACGATCTCCCACGAGAGGAGGGGAGGAGACGGCATGCAGCGCGCTTGGGCCGGAGAGGGTTGGGGGGAGAGGACGTCACCTTTGCAGGTCCTGCGGTCTTCCGCCAGTAGGTAGCCCCGGGGGCAGGTGCACAGGAAGCTGCCCTCGGTGTTTTTGCAGAGGAAGGCACAGGGCTTGGGGTCCTGGCCACACTCGTCCACATCTGGGGTGGAGGGTGGAGAGTGTGCGGAGGTCAGGTATTGAGGGAATCGCACAGGGGTTGGGGTCCCCTTCCTAGACTCTGACCACTCTAAATCTGTGGGGTACACAGGAAGTGGCACGTTTTCTGTCAAAAACAAAGTAAGAAACAGTCTGCTGCCTGTACCCTCATTCAAGCAACAGAATGAAAATAGTCTTTAAAAAAAAAAAAAAAATTACTGCAGGGTCTCACTACGCAGCTCGGACTCGTGGTGATCCTCCTGTTTTCGGCCTCCCCAGAGCTGGGATTACAGGCATGCACCATTATGCCCACACTCTGGCCGCCTCATCTTGCCCTGGGGCGTCGCTGGCGCAGCACGTGGTGCCAGGGGTCAAACCACAGCCCCTGGGCTTGTCTAAGTAGGTGCTTTAGTCCACTGAGCTATCTCGCTGGCCCCTGAAAATAGTCTTTAACAAGAAGATCTGCGCTGGGAACGCAGATTTTTTTCTTACCACCACCCCTAAGCAATACAACAGCTGTGTACACAGCATTTTTGTTATGTTGGTGATCTACTTATTTGACAACACTGGGGATTGAACCTAGGGACCTTGTATTACACTCCAGCCCCATTCCTTTTTTTTTTTTTTTGAGAGAAGGTCTCGCTAAGTTACCAACTTACCTAAACTGAGATCAAACTCGAAATCCTCCTGCCTCAGCCTCCCAAGGTGTTCGAGTTACAGGCATAAACAAGGTCTGGTTTATATGTAATTTAAAGAATACAGGAACATTGGGGTGTGGCTCAGCAGTGGAGCACTCGGCCCGCATGTGCACACCGCTAGGTTCCATGCCCAGAACCACAGAATAAATAAAAAAGTAAGTAGGTAAATAAATAAATACAAGCAATGGGCTGGGGAGGTGGCTTGGCGGTCTAAGCGCCTGCCTGGCAAGCACAAGGACCTGGGTTCAGTCCCCAGTACTGTGTGCTGTGCTGGCCCTGTACAGTGCCAGCCCCAAAACCAGGCACGGTGGTGCATGCCTGTAATCCCAGCCCTGGGGAAGCTGACACACAGGATCACTATAAGTTCAAACTGCGTAGCAAGTCCCTGTATTGAAAGGATAAATAAATAATAGTAAAAAAAAAAATACAAGCAAATAAAAGTTGTGCAGCTGGGTGTAGAGCCACATGTCTATAACCCTAACACTTGGAGGCTGAGGCAGGAGGATTGCTATGAATGCAAAGCCAGCCTGGGCTGCACAGTGAGACTCTGATTCAAAAAACTAAAAGAATTTAAAATAAAAAGAAAATGTATGTAAATCATATGCAAACAGAAGGGACTTAGGCAGCCCTGGACTTTGGTATCCAAGCAGGGACCAATAACCTTTATATGAACTGAGTAGTTGATGAGAATAAATAGGCATGGCTATGTGCCAATAAAACTTTATTGATAAAACTAAACAGGAGGCCAGACCTGCCAACAGGGTGGAGTCTGCTGCTGCGTGACTCCGGAGCATCTGCCAGCAAAGGGATGTGAGGGGGAGCACAGCCCGCACGGAGCGGAGAAGCCCGGGGGCTGTGCCGGTGGTCTTGTGTCCTGGCTCCCTTATGAGGGGGGCATCTTGTAAATGCCAGGGAAGTGGAGGTAGGGCCCAGTGGGTCGTGGGAGACAGGCTCACCCAAGCAGGCGGTGGCGGTGGCATCCGGCATGTACCCGGCCTGGCAGTGGCAATGGAAGGAGCCGATGCTGTTGATGCACTCGCCGTGGGGGCACAGCTGGGCAAGCACATGGCACTCGTCCACATCTGGGGATGGGCAGGACAGGCTGGGTGGTGCCTGCCTTCTGCACACCGCCTTGTCCCCACACTTGCACCCGTGGGTCCCCACCCTCAGGGTGGGTTGTCCGGGAGCTGCTGGGGCGCCTTTCACCGAGCACACGCAAGTGCAAACACAGAGATGCGTGCCTGTTAACAAGCTTGCACCAGCACACACCAGCTCGGGTGCTCATTAATGAGCTCGTAAAAATACGCAGAAAACCAACGTGGCCCACGATCGCCTCAAAGACACCCACCTCGTCCCTCGGCGGAGTATCCGGAGCCGTGGGGACACAGCTTCTTGTAGGCAGAGGTGCCAGGCAGGGGGCAGAGCTCGCAGCTGGGCCCCCAGCCCCGGCCGCCCCCGCAGCAGCACATGGCCCTAGTCACAACCTCGCCGCTGCTCCAGTGGACCAGGCACATAGCCTGCAGCACCTCAGAGAAGCAGAGCCCCTGCCGGACATCTGTAGGGAACCAGAGGGGGTGGTGGGCAGGACCCTGAGGCCCGGGACGCCCTTGGGGACACGCATAGGGTGAAATCTTTAAAATCACTGCCGGACTCCACGAAACACCCTCAGTGGGCTGGGGCGAATGCAGCGGGTGCACCCAGCCCTCAGAGTGGTGCCCTGGGCTAGGCTGCAGAGGTAGGACGGTCTCCTGGGGCAAAGGGAAACTTTCTTTCACCAAGGGTTGCAGGGAAACCAGGGGATATCAAGGTGGGGGCAGGACGTGGCCATGTCTGGGATGGAACAGAAGGAAAATGACATCCAGTTGCAGAAGGGAAGTGGGGAGGGCCACACACAGATTAGACGCTGGCATGGGAAGAGGGGTCACTCTGGGAAGCTCACGTGGGGACCTGTTGCTGAGCTGAGGACGGGGACAAAGATTATGAGCTTGCTCTGGGGCAAGGGACATGGTGGGGGGCTGAGGACAGCAGTGCCTAGGAGGCCTCTGGATAGGCACATCTGGCCTGGAGCTGTGGATGGACGTTTGCTCCAGAAAAAAGGTGGGGACAGGGACGAACACGTGGAATAGGTAGACATGGCTGCACAGGTCACCTGCCAGGTTTAGTTTCCTGGAGGTAGGAAATCAGGAGGGCCCATGGCTGAGGGCTGCTTCTGGCTTGGAGGAATCATGGGGGACAGTTTGGGAGGGGGAGGCAGCAGGTTTTCTGGAACATTCAATCGAAAGGACAAAAGCACGAGTGGGATGTGTGTGTGGACACATGTGTGCAGTGGAATGTGTGTGTGGATTGGGTCAGCCACTGCCTGCAGGTCTCTTTTGTCCCCCACCTCCCCCGACACCATCCCTGCCTCCCAGAGCTCCTGGGGACCCTAAGGGACAGGTGTCCAGTTCCCTCCTGCCTGGCCACACGCACCGTGGCACTCGGTGAGGGTTGGGCTGGGCTGGAAGCCCTCGTGACAGCTGCAATGGAAGCTGCCCAAGGTGTTGACACATTGACCGTGGGTACAGACGTTGGGCTGGTTGTAGCACTCATCTTCATCTAGGGTGGGAAGGAAGAGGCAGCCAGAGGGGTGGCCAGGGCCCCAACAGCAGCCGCACGGCCCTGGACACCCTCCCTCCACAGGAGTCCCCGTAGCCTGTACCTGTGCAGCCCTCCCCGGAGCCGGGCTGCGGCTGCATGCCCTCCGGGCAGGTGCACATGAAGGTGCCAATGAGGTTCTTGCACAGCATGCCTCGGGCGTGGCAGTCCTGTGACCTTTCAGCACACTCGTCCACATCTTTGGGTGACCAGAGATAGGGGTCAGTAAAATCCAGGTGCTCCACAGTACAGCCCCAGGCTCCACCCTCCACAGCTGCAGTGGGACACAGAGGGGTCTCTGTGGTCTGTCCCAGCCAGAATGGAGAGCCCCAGGCCATGGCTAGCCCCGAGGGGCTCAGAATGCACCCCACCTCCCTGGCCTACATCAGGGTCTGAGAGTCGGTCATATGTCACCATGGGCCTTGGAGCTGGAATTCAGAAAACGCCCTGTGGGAGCCATGTCCCAGCCTCAGGGTCTCTTGCCCTCGACATGGCGCATTTGTGACAAGGAGGTCCTTTGTGGCAGTGGCGAGGCCGAGATGACCACTGTCCCCTGTTCTGTCCTACTTAGGTCAGGGTCAGCCTCTACTGTCCTGGTAGACTCTGGACCAAGATGTCAGTGGTCCATTAAATTTTATTTGGTGCGTGGGCAGGTACTGCGTACTTGAGGTGAGCCTTAACTCACTAGGTTACCCAAGCTGACCTTGAACTAGAGATCCTCCTGCCTCAGCCCAGTCCTGGGATGGCAGGTATGCACCACCACCCCGGTATACACTGCTATTCTTTGGACCAATCAAAGGCTCCTCCTGCCGGAGCATCTTCTGCAAGCTCACTTGGCTCAGCTCAGTGGGCTCTGAGATTGCTCCCTCGAACTCTGGTGGCTGCAGCTCTTATTTCTGCTTTATGAGCAGGAAGTGGAGGAGGGAAACCCACACTTCAGTCTGTGGGAGCCTAGGCCACATAGCAGGGATCATGTGACCCAGGGTAGGGGCCCCACGCCCCGCCCACCGCGGCTGCGCAGAGCCCACCTCGGCACATGGCCCCATCCTCCCGCAGGGTGTAGCCAGCTGGGCAGGTGCATATGTAGGAACCCTCAGTGTTGCGGCAGCGGAAAGCGCAGAGCAGCGGGTTCAGAGAGCACTCGTCGATGTCTGTGGGAGCCACCACAGGTGTCTGCTCGGGAAGGTCTACTTGGCGGATCCCTGCTTCCACCCCAGGCTCAGCCCCAGGTGTCCCTGTCACACAGTCCCCACGTCCTGCACAGCAAGTGTCGTACCCTCACAGGCGGCCATGGGGCCAGGCTCAAAGCCGTCAGCACAGGCACATTCAAAGCCCCCGATGACATTAGTGCACGTGCCTTCCCCACAGGGCTTCCCCACGGAGCATTCGTCTGTGTCTAGGTGGGAAGAAGGCGGTGGGGGTCAGGGCCGCAGAGGCCCCATCCTTGGGACTGGCCTCTCTTCCTCCCTGCGGACGCCACAGCTGTGTGAATGAACACGTGGGCAGTGGATGGATGTATAAGCTAGGGATCAATGTGTGAATGTCAAGGGAGGCGCGGGCAAGTGAAAAGCGATTGGATGAACAGGTGGCAGAGTGACCAAGTTAGCAAGTAGCTGAGGGCATGGACGACTGATGGGGGAAGCAGTGTGTGAGCAGCAAGGGAACCAGGAGGGGAAAGAAGGAAGGAGACCTAAAGAGTACAGGGCGGATGGTGCGCACGAGTGCATGGGGGAGGAGTGATGGGGGTGAAGGAAGGCATGCGGGACCAATGAGGGAGCGAAGGCTGCGCGAACGAACCAATGAAATGAACGTATGAACGAGTAAATGAATGAACGAAAGAATGCATGGATTAAGGGGTCGGGGAGATGGCTCAGTGGAATAAAGCATGGATAAAGGGGGGTGGAGGTGGTGGGCCACAAGGGAAACGAAGGAATGGAATAATTGAGTGAAAGAATGCTCGTATGTGAACAAAAAAATGTATGAGCTGGGCATGGTGGCAGCACTCGTGAGGCTGCGAGTTCGAGGCCAGCCTGGGCTACATAGTGAGTTCAAAGCCAGCCTGAACTGAGACAAACGGGATGAGTGAATGAATGGACAAGTGAAGAGTGTGAGTTAGTGAGAGAGGACAGAGGGGTGTGTGTGTGTCTGTGTGTGTGTGTGTGTCTGATGGGGCCTGGGGGCCTCACCCACACAGCCGACCCCCGTGGGGTCCAGGCTGTAGCCAGAGGGACACTCGCAGCGGAAGGAGCCGTCGGTGTTGACACAGAGGCCAGGGCGGCAGACGCCGGGGCTCTCGGCGCACTCGTCCACATCTGCGGGCGCAGGATTGCAGGCAGGGTCACTGCGCGCGCCGGGACCGCGTTGGGCAGAGCTGAGGCGGGGCGGCGGGCTCGGGGCTCACCTTCTCTGGAGTTCCCCTGGCCTGGGACAGCCCCGTGGCCAAAAGGGCAGAGCTCCTGAAAAGCAGCTGGACAGGGAAAGGGCGGGCTCAGAGGGCGCCTCCAGGGGGGAGAGGCGCGGCGCGGGCGGCCACTCACCACTGCCCTCCCGAGGACACAGCTCGCAGGGGTCGCCCCAGCCCTCCCCGGGCCTCCTGCTGCAGCAGCACCGGCTCTTGGTGATGTTGAAGGCTGTCGGCGCGGAGCACTTCCCAGCCTCAAACCGAGTGAAGCAGAAACTCTGCCGTGCATCTGCGGGCGGGGTGTCAGGGCCAGCGGCTGCCAGCGCTGGCCAGCAGCCCAGCTTCACCCCAGGCCTGGTGGGGGGCCCCGCTAGTTCTACCAGTAGCCAATCAGAACACCCCACCTCCCTGGCCGAGGTGACTGGTTCAGGGATCAACATGTGACTCCTATTGAGCCAATGGAGATCAGCCCCGGGACTCTGGCTGGGTAGACGGCAATCCTCAGCAGTAGTTTCAACCTATTCGTTCCTGGAGAGGAGGCAAAGCCGCCGTTTCCAGAGAGCTGGAGGTTCCTAGACTATAGATTCCCAGCCTCCCACTTCTCGTCTGTACTCCGAATCCTATCAGCCTGAGAAGTCCTGGGGCTATCAGAACTGCACTGTGCAGAGGCACAGGTGTCTGGCCGGAGCTCCTGCAGTGCTGTACAAAAACCACAGCCCCGCCAGGCATGGTGGCGCCTCGGCATTCCGGAGGCTGAGGCAGGAGGATCATTGTGAGTTCAAGAGGAGCCTGGGCTGCAAAGTGAGCTCAAGGCCAGCCTGAACTGCACAGCGAGACCCTGTCTCAAAAAGACAACGAACCAAACAAAAAAACCAAACGATAGCCTTCCTTTCCTGGGTGCTCAGATCCTTCCCGCCCTACCTCCACCACCTGATTCTCGAAGCCCTGTGTGCACCCTGCGTCCAGCTCACCAAAGCAACGATGTCCACGGTCAGAAGCAAGAAAGCCAGGCGGGCAGAGGCACTGGAAGCTCCCAGGACTGTTGGTACAGGTGCCAAAGAGGCAGAGGTTGGGCCCCTCCAAGCATTCGTTGATGTCTAGAGGGTCAGAGACATGAGCTGGGAGGGCTACAAGTGGGACCTCTGGCAGGATGAGGATGGGATGGGGACCTAGGGTGCGGAATCTGAGGGTTCAGTGTGGCCCACAGCACTGGTGGGCAGTGTGTATGTGGGACGGCCTTTGCCAGAAGGTGTCTTCAGGGGGGGGGGTCACGGTCAGAAGTACATTAGAGTCTGAAACTAGCGACCTTCCTGCTTCAGCCTTCCAGATTACTGGGATTACAGACATTAGCTACCACTCCTGATTCCTGGCCCATGTCCCTGTTAAAGGACTCATAGGAAAGAAAGCTCCAAGGCAGGAGTCTGGAGGCCCCAGTGGCATTAACAGTGCATGCCGCTGCTTGTGGCACTGTGTGCAGCTGGTCCCCTGCTCACCCTCATCCCACCTGGTATTTACAGATGGGCCACAGAGTGGGGTGGGGCCGTCACTCACCCACGCAGTGATCGTTCTGCACCTGGAAGCCAGGGGGGCAGATGCAGCGGAAGGATCCCTCGAGGTTCTGGCAAGTGCCTGGCAGGCAGGTGCCGGTGAGTGTGAGACACTCGTTTGTGTCTGTGGAGAGGAGAAGGAAGGGGTCCCAGTGCCAGAGCAGGGGCAGCCAGCTCACCTGGGCCTGGGCTCCAACTTGGCATCTTGCAGCCTCCGCCTCCCACAGGGCTGGGATATCAGGTGCATCAACCTCCCAGGAGCATGCTTGCGTGGCCGCCTCGCCCTAAACCACGCACTCTGGGAATTCAAAAGGTGCTAGCATTTTTCCTTTTCATGCCTTACAATAAATGCGTGGACATTAAATGGAGCCACACTCACTGGGATGTACAAAGTTCTGGTCAGTATGGAGCAGAGGCTGCTGGCAGGGTCCCAAGCCCGAGGCGACACTCACCCACGCAGTTCTTCCCATCAGCTGCAAGCTCGAAGCCCCCCGGGCAGAGACAGAGGAAGGAGCCAGCTGTGTTGTGGCACTGTCCCGGTCGGCACACCTGCCCCGCCATGGTGCGACACTCATCCACGTCTGCAGAGGGGAGACAGGCAGGTAGGCCACCACCGGACCTGAGGGAACAGGCCCTCTCTTGCATTTCCGCCCACAGTTAAGCTGGGCTGATGGCACTGACTTCTATTTCCCGAGTGCTTCTACATGTTTCTGTATATTAACCTCGCTGCCGTCCTGGGTAGTGGGCACTGGCGTTTCCTAACATAACCACACAACGCGGTGTGTTTGCCCCGAGTGCCTCCATCTCAGTCACTTTCCTGTCCCGGGACACAACATCTCACACCTACAACTGGAAGGAGGAGGGGCTCATTTTGGTTCATGGTGAGATGGGTCTAAGCAGAGACACAGCGGCAGAGAGGCCTGGGCGAAGGCAAGCTGCTGGACCCGTGGCTCTTTCACTCCCCACGTTGAGCTACTCAGCTTCCCAGCAGGTGAACCCCTAAGGAGTCATGACCCCATGGCCAGTCACTTCCAAACCCATGAGTATCTGGATGACCTTTCAACCTGAAGTGTAACAACTCTCTTAGCTGTGTCCTGCATATTTTGATATATAATGATTTCATCTTCATGTAATTCTAATTTTTTTTTTTTTTTTTCTATTTTAGGGAAGGGTCTACAGGGTATTCAGGATCTCACTACTAGATCGGACTCATAGTGAACTGCCTGATTACAGCCTCCCAAGAGCTGGGATTACAGGCCTATGCCACCATGCCCAGTCTCAATTGCTGTCTCAGTGCGCCCCCGGGGGCAGGGCTGGCATGGCAGTAAATATTTTTTTTTTCTAATTTTCCTTATGTTTTCTTCTTGGGCCTATGAGTTATTCAGGAATATGCTGCTTGATTTCCAAATATTTAGAAATTAAATTTGTGGGGCCAGGGAGATGGCTCAGTAGCACAAATGCTTCCCTGGCAAGCACAAGGGCCTGAGCTCAACCTCTGGTTCCACCAAAATAAGAAATTAAATCTGTGATTGATTTCTTGTTTAATTCCCATAAAGTCAAGGACCTGTTCTGCGTGTGTGTGCCTTCAATTTAAAATTTTTTCCAGGGATGTAGCTCAGTGGCACAGTGCCTGCCTGGGAAGAACAAGGTCCTGAGCCTGACTTCTGGTAACCAAAAAAAAAAAAAAAAACCTTAGGATTCCAATTTAAAAAATTATTTAGGGTTATTTAAACAGTCCAGTTTATGCTGTTGTTTGGTGAATGCATCTGACAAGAATGTGGATTCTAGAATGTTGTAGAGGTTGAGGTGTTTGACATTCCTATTTACTTATTCTCCCTAGTACTCTCTCTTTTTTTTTTTTTTTGCAGAACTGGGGATTGAACTCCGACCCTTGTGCTTGCCATGCAAGTGCTTATTCTACTGAGCCATCTCCCTCTCCCTAGTGTTGAGGGAGGCAACAAGTTAGGATATAGAGGACTGGAATGAAACTGTCAACCATCTCAGTAGTTCAGGATAGCCTTGAACTTGTGATCCTCCTGCTCCAGCCTCCTGAGTGCTGGGATTATAGGTGTGTATGTCACTGTCCTGGCTTTCTGGTAATACTTCTGTTTTGTTAAGTTAGTTTTTTGTTTGTTGAGACAGGTCTTGCTGTGTAGTTCAGTTTGGCCTTGTACTCATTATGTAGCCCTGGCTGGCCTCGAACTTGCAGCAACCCCACATCTCAGCCTGAGTGCTGAGATTACAGACGTGCACCCCCACAGCCAGCACTGGTAGTATTTCTTTTGAGAAGGCCGTGTAGTCTGACACTGCTCTGGTAAGTCCATTATGGATCTTCCTTTTGCAAATAAGGAAACGGAAGTGTAGGGGGTAAATTATCCAGGATCGCACACCTGGCGGGTGACAAAGCCACCATGTGAACTCGCACTGCCTCATTTTGGAGTGCACGCTTTCAGCCAATGACCCAAGATGGGCCCTGTTATACCACCAAGGCCCCGTTTTTACTCTTTGCCCCTTTCTCTTACGCATTTACCAGAGAAGAAGCCCTAAGGGGAGCCAGAAACTAATTTGAATTCAGTGCAAATGAAAACAGAACATAACCACCTGTGGGTGCATCTCAGGGGACACACAGAGGCCAGGTCATAGCACTGGGCCATGGGGTCTGTCCACCTGCCATTGGTCTTACCATAAATTCTGACCGGAGCCCCCAGAGCCCCCATGCCAGCTCCAGCACTAGGAAACTTGAGCATGGAGAACAGTTACCGCATCTCCATAGGGAACCCCAATCCCTGAAGTCACTTGTTTTGCAAAAGGAGCCCTCCGTGTGGGGGGCTTCACATCTGCCCGGCCGGCTCACCCACACAGTTCCCGCTGAGCGCTGCCATGAAGCCAGGGGCGCAGAGGCAGGTGTAGGAGCCCATGACGTTCTTGCAGGCCCCGTTTCCACATAGCTGCTGCTCGCACTCATCGAGGTCTGCCAGGGTGGAGCCAGGACCCCAGAATGGATGGATGGGGGGCCCTGATCCATCCACGGTCCCCACGGACACCCAAAAGTCATTTATCCAACACCGCAGGCCACAATTCAGATCCAGGCCTGTCATGAACTAGGGTGGATGAAAGAGCTGTGCCCACCCTAGAGGCAAGGAAGACCCCAGGCGGGCCCGGCCCAAGAGGGGAACGGGCAGGGCTCTCACCCACACACAAGGTCCCATCTGCCGAGGCCCGGAAGCCGCGGTGACAGAGGCACATGTAGCTGCCCTCGGTGTCCACACAGTCGCCGTGGCTGCAGACACTGGGGATCTCCTGACATTCATTGCGACCTGGGGGTGCAGGCAGTGTGCTGTCCCCAGGCATTGCACCCCACAAAGGCTAACCTCACTCTCCTTCCCTAAGGCCTGGCATGAAAAGGTCACGCTATGTGGGGACAGTCTGGGGCAGCCCTGACCTTACTACGAAGCCCAGGCCAGCTCTACACTCTCAGCACTCCCCCCGCCGCAGCCTCCAGGGCACTGGCGCTGCAGGCGCTCACCACCAGGCCTGGCGGACTTCATTCTTGACCCTGAACAGGCCATCTCAGGGCTGGGAGCCCAGCTCCGGTGTGCCATGTCCTTAGAGTGCGGGGCTCAGGCTTCCATCCTGAGCAGCCCACCCAGTAGGGTATATTCTCAATTTACCTTCTATCCCTCCACCAGTACAGGCAAGGACAGATGTTTTGCAAATAGGAAGGGGAAAGGGGATAAAGGGGAGGAATGGGATAAAAAGAATTAAGATGTATTCTGGAGCCGGGCGTGGTGGCGCATGCCTGTAATCCCAGCACTAGGGAGGCTGAGGCAGGAGGATTGTTGTGAGTTCGAGACCAGCCTGAGCTACAAAGTGAGCTTAAGGCCAGCCTGAACTGTACAGTGAGACCCTGCCTCAAAAAAGACAAAAAAAAAAAAAATGTATTCTGTACAGATACGAACTCCAAACATTAGGCACTATAAACACATACTGGAGTTTAAAAAAAAAAAAAAAAAAAGCTGCTGTGAACATCAAATAATTAGTGTATTGGTTTTTTACATTTTTCGAGGCAGGGCCTCACTTCGTAGTGCAGGCTGGCCTGGACTCAGAATGTGACCCAGGCTGGGCTCAAACTCCCTTTAGTCCTCCTGTTTCAGCCTCCCAAGTGCTGGGATAAACATGTGCCACCCCGCCTGGCTCCATGTCAAAAGAATTAAAATGTGTTAAGTACATGGACCAGCTCCCTATGATGAGTGTAACCCTTACATACTCCAAACATGTACTTGTACTAAAAAAATTAAAAACTTCAAAAAAGAAGCCAGGCATTGTGGTGCAGGCCTGTGATCCCAGCCCTTGGGAGCCTGAGGCAAGAAGGACTGTTGCAAGATCGAGACCAAGCTGGGCTAAAAAGTGAGCTCAAGGCCAGCCTGAACTGCACAGTGAGACCCTGTCTCAAAAGGACCAAAAATGAGAGAGAGGGAGGGAGAGAGGGAGTAGGGGGTGAGAGAAAGAAAGGAGTAGGGGGGAGAGAAAGAGAGGGATGGAGGGAGAGAAGGGTGGAGGGAGGGAGGAAGGGAGGGAGAGAGAGAGAAAAGAAAAGGAGGTAGAGCATGGGAGTGTATGCCTGTCACCCAGCACTCAGGAGGCTGAGGCAGGAAGACTGCCACAAGTTTGAGGCTAGCCTGGGCAAAAAAAAAAAAAAAGTCATTTTTAGGGAGTTTAAAGCCAGCTTGAATCACACAGTGAGACCCTGTCT
>PVKA01014106.1:0-53273 GCA_004027165.1 Ctenomys sociabilis | reverse complement strand
TTATTCCTCCAAAGAAGGAAGTGAAGATAAAAATCACTGGACATTTCCTTCTGGCTCCGGCCCAACCTGGGGAGAGGCAGCAGGAGAGGGTGGCTCAGGGTGGAGGAGAGGTGAGGAGGGTGAAAGAAAAAAGCAGAAATAGGAATAAGTCATTGGCAGATGAGAAACTTAAAAGCTGAGGCCTTAGAATGAAGCCATGGTGGCTTGCCTGTGAGGACCGATGCGTACAGCCATGTGAAGGGGGGCTGGGGCTGCCAGGCCTGCCTGCCCTCAGCCAGGAGCTGAGAAAGGAGAATCAGGAGGCACTGCTCCCACCCGTGGGCCAGTGTCCTGTGCTCCCTGCAGATCAGGCAGAGCACCAGTGTCTTTTCTCTCCTAGCCCCCTCAGGAAAGGATTATATTTTTATTGTACTGTAAGGGTCTGGAAGGGAAAGCCTGGACCAGCAAGCTCTCTCCACTAGGGCCTGGGCTGGGAATAGGGCTGGGATTTCAAGGTGCAGCTGCACTCACCAGAACCACAGTTGGCCTCCACCTACCCTGCCCTCATGCCCGCAGGTGGCTGGGCAGTGTCCTGGGCCTAGACTGTTGAGCAGGCTGACCTGGCCTGCCTTCTTGGCATGGCCTCTAGCCCTGTGTCTTGAGACTCAGCTCGGCCCCTGGGTACCACCTGCTCCAGAGCCCCACCGTCTCCCTGTGACAGGTGAACTTCATGTACTGTGTCTCGGTCCATTATCTGAATTGTGAGCAGGGTTCATCTATTTTAAACACAGATGTTTACATAATAAAGAATACTTCAAACCACAAAAAAAAAAAAAAAATGTTGGCTGGCCTTGTGGCTCTTCTGTTTCTCCAATATGCTACAAGGTACTAATCAGCTTTTCTTCTGGATGGTTAACAACCAAATGGATCTTTTATCTGCACATGAGAGCCCTGAGCTAAACTGACTAGAATATCTAGAGAAGGATGCACTCTTTATTTCACTCTGCATCTAACTTGAGCTTCCATGCAGCATGGCAGACTCGAAGTCATCAGATGTCTTACAAGATGCCTCGCTTTCCCCAGAGAGTGTTTCAAAAAAACCAGGAGGGCCGATCTCACAGAAAACCGTCCATAACTTTCCAGCATCACTTCTTCTGACTACAATTACTAAAAGCAGCCACAAAACATCCTAAATCCAAGGGAATGAAGGAGCAGTCTCCATTTCTCTACAGAAGAAATAGCATATGTGTACTGGGACAGGAAGACTCAATGGTTGATGGTAGTTCTCTTAGAGAAAATATGTATGTAGCATCAGATGGCCATGGAAAATCCATCTGTTAATGTTGTCAAGAACTAATAGGAATATTTTCCAAAATTACCAGCTTTCACTTCAATTACTGATAATTCTGCTTTTCCTAGTGTGTCCTTTGGCACGGTCTCTGAAGATTTCCCAAACATGGAAAGAGATTTTACTTTCTTGTACAGTACCTTTTAAATAGAAATATAGGGGCTGGGGAGATGGCTTAGTGGAATAAGCACTTCCCTGGGCATGAGTTCAATCCCAGGTTCTGAAACAAAAAAAGAAAAGAAAAAGAAAATATATATTCAAATCCAGGCATGGTGGCACATGCCTGTAATTCCAGCACTGGGGATTCTGAAAACAGGAGGATCACTACAAGTTTGAGCTATATAGTGAGACCCTAACAAGATACAAAAAGAAAAAAAAAAAAAACCTAAGAAATAAATTATTTCATGTACAGAATCCAAAAGACATCAATAATGATAATTTTTCCTAGAACTATAGAGTGTAGAGGAACCACACAAAGTATTTGTATTTTTATCTGTACTGTTAGTTCTCTCAAGTCAGGCAGTTTTTTTAACACTTTTCCCAGGAAGCTCCTTCCATTAGATTTGTAATTATGAATGGTTTGTCCTTCCCGTTGTACTTGAAATATAGTTCCATGGGGTTAAATAGTAGAAGATCCCCTTGAAGAGACAACCACAGACTGTGTCTTGAAGGTACCGAATACTAGAGTTTGAAGTGTATTGTTTTCCACATGTAGCTAACACAGATTTTTAAGTAGAAGGAAAAGTTTGCATTTAACTGAGAAAGATCATCCTGATGATCATGAGACTAATGTATTGAAGTGAAGTAGATAAAATAAAACAAATATTGTCTGTGCATGTACCAGACTCGTAGGGAAATGACTCAGCAAAGGATGATGGTGCATAAGGAAAGTATTCCACACATACACTGCCAAATCTACACACATGCAAACATGTTTGCATCACAGAGTCCATTTGATGTTGTTGATTCCTTGAAATAAAATGGTGGCAGAGAGAGTGTACTCTACAAGATTTCATTCTTGGAACTGTTTTTAAGTCTAGAGTATTGATTAGATCTCCTGTTGCTTCATAGTTTCTTGATCAGTCCATATTTTGAGGGTTGATACCTGGAAATATTTGAACATGTTTGATTTTGAAATGAGTGTCTTTATTCAGTTAGTCTCTCATTGGACCAATTTGGCTTTTCCAAGGTGAAAACCCCTTTTCATCTTCAGTGTCTTTGATCCAAGCTAGATGAAATTCCCTCTGATCTACAGATGTGACAGAGACTCAGAAAGTAAGAGTCATTCCCAGACAGCAGAGTCACTTCTGTTTCTACTGCAGTGGAAACCCAAGTGGTCACCCACCACGTCTTCAGCCAGCTGTGTTCTGTCGATATATCCACTTGCAAATCTGGTCCCTAGGCATTTACTCTGTAACTCTTTTCCTCCTGCCCTGTCACTTGTCTTTCAAATTGAGGTTTACCTAATAACTCAATGTCATTGTTATGCTTTGCTTATAAAATAACTACTTGCCTAGCCTGTTCTGTAATTTAAAAATGCATCTCTCAACCTGTCACTGCCCAATCAAAAAACTGTTACTGGCTCCTCACTGCCTACAGAATGAAGTTAAAATGTGTCTCTTGGCACACGGAGGCCAACATGATTTGACTTCTGTTCATATATTTATTCTTATTTCTGGCCACTATCTGCTTTCCTCAGTACAGTCCTAAATATCCAATTGAAATAGTTGCCACTTATTTTTTCTCATAGTACTGTATTCCTTGTTCCTCTTACCACACATCAGAAATAACATGTATGTAAATATTTATTGATTTAAAGCTTTGTAAAAAATGTATTTGATACAAGGTCTCACTACACAGCTCATAGTGATCCTCTTCTCTCAGCCTCCCCAGTGGTACAGTATGATGGTGGCATGCGCCACCATACCCAGTCTTGGTGGCTGGCTCAGTGCACCTAGGGGCAGTGTTGATATAGCATGTGGTGCTGGGGATCAAACTCCAGTTACTGTGCTTGCCTAAGCAGGTACTTAGTCTGCTGAGCTGTCTCACTGGCCCTTAAGTATCTTTTGCAAATGTCTATCTCCTTTGCTAGACTTTAAAGTCACAGTGTAAAGACCATTTTTGTTTTGGCCACCACTGTATCTTTGGAGATCAGGATTGTGCCTTGTGTAGGATAAATCATTGATTAGTATTTGTTGAATGAATCCCTTGTTACTATTGTAGTTAAGATGGGGCCTAGTTGCTCCTTTTAATTATTCAATAGTCAATCAATTTGCTTAATGTATCACTGGAAAAATAAGGGCTAGTGCATGGGGAGATTTTTCTCTTAAATTTTAATACCATATGGAAAAATGAAAACCATTGCACTAGTCAGGGAGAAATACAGAGGGCTCACTTTTCAGCTCCATCTTTTGGTTCTAATCCTAACATCTTTATCCTGATCATTAGTTCTACAGGCATGGTGTATCTTTGGGGTTACTCTTCAGATCCACTTTGTAGACCTGCTGCCCCTTGAATCACTTCTCTGTCTCCAATTTTATCCCCTTGTGGATCATTCTGAAGTCTCTCATGATCTGAAGAGTAAACTCATTAATTCATTCAATGAGGCTGCTTGAGCACCTAGCATGTGCTATAGCTCTTGTACTATATCTGTGAATGAAGCAAAATTTTACATTTTTCCCTTTTTATAGCTCACATTCTACTAGCAATAGGAAGTGAAAAGAGAGATAAAAAAAAATAAGCAATGGGCATTGAAGTATCAGCAAATTATGTGATCTGACAAAATAGTAAGTATCCTGAAATAAAGGGACAGTGTGTATAAATAGGTATCATAATTCAGGAAGAATTTCAGCTTTGCAGAACATAAAACTTGAGCAAGACTCTTAAAATGTATAGGATACAAGCATGACAAGGAAGAATGTCCTGCTAAGGTTCCGAAGGAAGAGTGTACCTGGCATGTTGGACGACAAGCAAGGAATCCAAGACCCAATTCCAGCCACAGAGATCCAGGGAGAAAAGTTTAATTGATGAAAAGTACTCACAATCAATGACTAGACAAGAAGTCCAAACCTGTGGAGCCCATGAGAAGTATGGACTTCCCTAATTCTTTCCAGAAGGCATTATTGTTAACAGGATGAGCCCAAGATGCTTCTAATGAATGAATAACAGACTATGTACCTATATGAGCTCAGTCCCACTGCCATTGAAACCTTCAAGCCCACTCATCTTCTGTCTCCTTATTCATAGTAAAATACACATCCATCTGCAGGATCCTGCCTTGAGTCATGGCTTTGGGGAGCTCTCATGGTGTTGACTCTAATCTTTCTTACTCTAGGAAGATCTGGCATTGAATCCTCCCTCCTCTTGCCCCATTGAGTTCTGATTTTCTTCCAGTTTGGCTGCAGTGGACTGTTCAAGTCCTTTTTGAGTACAGTCTCCATGGTATGATCATGATAATTTCCCTATTCTTCCAAAACCTAATACATTTACCTTCTTTAGACTCATTCACTTGGCCTTGCTTGGCATAGCGCCCAGGGTAATACCATTAAAGCTCTTAGCTGGCATAATCACTGCTGTCATTGTTTTCTAAAAGCATCTTTCTCATCTGATGCTAGATGTAGCGAGCATCTAGTCACCATTCCAAGACATTTATTTAGCATGAAAATTTATTAGTTAGGCCATTGTTTCACAAATCCATCACATTATACTTTTTACTTAACAGAAGCACTTAATTAGTGTTTTATTACTGGAATCGACTGTCAATTATGTGGCCAATTCATTTACTTAAGGAATTAATTTTTATCTGATTAAAGCCATTCAAAGGGCATTGTTAACTCTTTAATGATTAAAGATTGCTGTCCCTGGCAATTCATGTCATAAGGAAAATTAAATCATTTATTTTCTTTGAAATACAGATGCTAAAAACTCCAGAGAAGTATAAAGAGGGTAGTTTAGAACCTTTCATGAATTAAAAAATTTTCATTAAATAAATGGCTCAGAATACTTGGCAAAGCTGAACAGGGTTACCTAGAAGATTTTGATTAGACCCTTTGGAATGAATTATTATAATCTACCATCACATGTGTGTATTTCTGTAAAGCCTGCATTTCTTCACTACCTTATCTCTTTGCGTTTTCATGAAAACATTGTGGAATTATATTAGGTTTTGTGATTGGCAGCCTTTGAGATGCCCCAGTGTTCTCTAACTCTTATTCCACAGTCTTGCCTAATCCCCTTCTTGTGAGGGCAGATTAGATCTAGTAACTACCTTCTAATGAAAGAATATGATGAAAAGATAAGATGTCACTTTCAAAATCAGGTTATAAAAAGATTGGCTTCTATCTTGGCTTCTCTCCCTTATTCTGTGGGAAATCAGCTGCCCCAAGAGTTGTCAAATAAAGACGCGCCATTTGTCAAGAAACTGGGAAAGATGTTTGACCAATAAGATAGCAGCAAGGAACAGGTGCCTATTATCTGATATCCCATAAGAAAATTAATCTGCCAAAACTTTCAGGTGTGAACTTGGAATCAGAGCTTCTGAGTTGCATCTTCAGATGAGATGATTATCACAGCTGACAGTTTGAGTGCAGCCTCTTAAAAGACCTTAATCTAGAAGTATCTAAGCCTCAGTCAGACTTCTGACCTGCAGAAGCTGTAAGATAGATGTCTGGGGAGAGCTTGTATGCAAAAGTTGATAAATAAGACTAGGTGTTGTGGCACATACCTGTAGTCCCAGCACTTGGTTGGATGAGGCAGGAGGATTGCCATAAGTTCGAGGACAGCTTGGGCCACATAGTGAGTTCAAGGCCAAGCTGGATGACTTAGCAAGACCAGGTCTCAAAAAACAATTGATAAATAAGACATGGCTTGATGTTATAATAATTAACATACATATTATATAAATTATATATATATAGTTATTATATATATAGTTAATATACAGTACAGCTAGGAATTAATCTTCCTTCTGATGCATCTCATCTCATAGACAAGGATAGTAAGGACCACAGTCTAGATCTCTCATTGGAGCTGCCAGGGACCCTCAAATTTTGAGGCTATTTCCTGATAGCCATCATGCCCTTGTGACCCACACACCTTTGTCATCAAGAGAAATCCTTGGGATTTTTGAGAAACTAGAACAAAGACTTTAAAGATCTTTTCAATCAGAAGTTGAGTCAAACTATCTCTTTCTGACCACTCGTTAGTATTGCACCCATAAAATATTAATCATCACTGGCCCCTATCTAAAGCTGTTAAATACTATGCCCAATGTATGGAATAAAGGCATCTATATTTATTTTGCTCCCTGATAAATTCATTCAGCACAATAATATTTGGGGTCTACTCTGTAAAACAAAGTAGGTTGGAATCCAGTCATCAGCTTCTGGAATTTAGTTGAGAAACTATCAAGTTGAATCCTGATATTGATACATTGCTTTATTAGTTCTTTATCTTTTCATTAGTTCTTCCCTAAGTAAAAGCCATCTCTGGTTGCTTATATTTTATTTTTTGGTAATACCAGGCTGAACTACCTCATACATTTACTGAAAGAAAAACAGAAACTTTTCTATTTTATGAATAGGTCTTGGACTTTCATGGAAAAAAAAATGTATTTATCGCCTATGGTTCTTTTAGGTATCTTTTAATCCTTTGTTATTCAAAGAGTTATTCATGAACTATCACATAGGAATTGGTACAAAAACAGACTCTTAGGCAACACTCCAGATCCACTGAATCAGAATCTTCATTATAATGTACCTCAGACATACAAATTAAAGTTTGAGAAGCATGTGTCTAATTTAGCTCCTTAATTAAAAGTCCACAGAGGTGAAGAAAATTGTGTGAGATAATTTAGCAGCTAAACAAAGATGAAAACTCAGGTCTTGTAATTCCCAAACCATGTCTTTCTGCTGATAGTTTTCTTAACTGTGTGTGTGTGTATAATATATATATATATATATATATATATATATATATATATATATATATATATATATAGCCAGGAAGTAGGCCTGAATACTCAGGACACTGTCCAAAATGAAAAAAAGAGAAGGCTTCTACATTTTACCTCATGCAGTTGAAAATTCATTTTAAATGGCTTGTCCACATTTACATATTTTCTTCCAGGTGAGGTTTATCATTTCATTTTCTCCCTCCACCTAGCAATGAAAGACAAAGTCACCTGTCAGGCTGGGGATTGTAAAACCTATCAAAATTGTATTTTTCCAGTTTAATTCAGTATTACTTTGTAACTGTCTTGTGTGCCTTTATCTTATTACGATTTTGATGAATGATAGAAAAATAAGATCAGCCTCTATTTTCAGTGTGAGGAATTAAGGCTTTTTCTCTTCCATATTGCATCTTTATAGGAGAATGTGGGATGTAAAGGTTGGTGGTAAATATACAACAAAAAATGCTGATTGGATTGTTTTTAGTGTGTGCATAGTTCTGGAGCCAGTAGAAAAATACCCAAATCATGTCCAGTCCAAGAAAAAGTTGCACTGAAGCCAACAGCTTTTGCTCTGAGAGAAGTATATTGGATCCAGGTGTAACTTAAATCACCAGAAGTCTATCTGAAGAAACAAAATGCATGTCAGGCAAATGTGACTTATCAACCTCCCCTTTCTTACCATGGCCAATAGAAATGAAGCAGAACATAGAGCTCATGCTTCTCTCACTATAAGAGCTGGAAGGTGTGTGGGATGGACCTGAAAAATCAGACAAGTCTTTGCTATGCTTATCAGCATGGTATGGGATTAATGCTGCAGAGCCTTATGTACCTGCCGCACACGGGAATATTTGCTGAGCAATTACAAGATCCTAGAGATGCAGGGTCTTTGATAGACAACACAGATATGGTACCTGACTTCATTTACCATAAAGAATAATGATTTTCAGCCATTTACTATTACTTATTCAGTCGCTGTTGCACTTCATGAAGATGACCTCTATCCAGAGCGATACATTCTGATTCATGAAAGTGGATGTGTGACATGGGACCCTCCTGTGGGGATAGAGGCAGACAGGAATGTCTTTATTGGCGTCATTATTTATAAAATTTACAAGATTATTTTTAGTGACTACTCACCACCTAGGATTCTACTATTACTAGGTTTCTATCTTGTTTCATCATCTGTCTTCTCATCTAGTTTTTAACTCCTTGAGTCTTAAGGATCTCAAGAATTTCAGACATCAGCAAAATTCCTTTTCCTTCCAATACTGAACTATACGTATCATTGATGCAGGTCCAGTATTCTATTTTTCCAATAGCATAAACTTTACATGCATAGATATGCACAACTTTTAAGCTTTCCATTTCACAAGGTCAGCATCTAAATATCCTTGTACGTGAAAATAATGAGGTTATCATGCCCATTCCCAGCCATTGTCTGCCCCTGCTTTGCACAAAAGATAACACCATTTCTGATGCTTCTTCCTCCAGGAATCATGTCCTTCTTTAATGAAAAATGAATTTTAAATTGAGTCCTGAAGGATGAACAGGATTCCATTCGACTTGGAAGGTTGTATCAAGATTAACAGTTCCTAAAGATTAGCACACTGTGTAAACCTCAGGCAGACAGGGAGTGGTAATGAGGAGAAGCCTCATGAACAAAGGACAGAGAAACTGGTAGTGGAGCAGGTGAGAGATATGAGAGCCAGACCAATCAGAGCCTTGAAGCTGTATTAAATATTAAAGATATAAAATGTTGCTGAATGAGAGCAATTAGCCAATAAACAGTGAGAAGAGAGGTAATATGCTCACTTTTGGACTTCTAAAGTATTTTCATGCTGCATGCCAGAGAAAAGAACATGGAAAAGTAAGATGGAATTCTGGGATTTAGAGAGTTGCTCTTTCAGGTGCCCCTAGGAAGAGAAGGACAGCAGATATGAGGTTCCCGGCGATGGAGAGAATGACCCTTTCTCTCTTCTGCTATGGTGCTGAGTTCTGATGTGGTAGGATTCTAACAATTATATAGTGTTTGATTTCCACTGTCTTCAGTTTCAGAGGTACTAGCCATAAACTCTTGCAGAAACTGGTTCAGAGAGGTTAAACGATTCACCCAAAGTCCCACAGCCAGGAAGTGATTATACAGGGTTTCTAACTCTGGTCGATTTATGTCCAAAGCCTATATACATTTGACCACTTTCTGGTCTTCAGAAAAAACTGTGTAAATCCCTCAGATTTTCTACTTGAAATCATCACCTCCCTCATTATACTGGACTCTTCAAATACTCCAGGTAATCAGCATATGATAAATGCATATATGAATATGCTAAATGAGACACATTATTCTCATAACTAATATGGACTAGAAAAGATTTAATCATGGCATAATTTTCAAAGCAGAAGATTACCCAAGATGCTAACCATCCCAAACACTCAGATTCTCATTTTCAAGATAAATTCTTCAACCGTAATCCAGGTTTGCCTTTAAAACAAAGATATTGGGATAGGACAGATACACATAGATCTTCTAATGTTTGGTGTTATTTATGCTCATTGTGGGTCCGTTGAGTCCTGACATGACCTCAAGACTCATCTACAGCTTCTTGTGCCGGCAGCCTCACTTAATTCCTTTATCTGCAAGCATACATTTTCTCTTCTTTTCACATAAAATACCATCCCATATCACTTCTTCATCCTCGTAAAAATATCAAGATATTTCCATTTACTTTGTTACTTTTGAGTTAAACACAACTTCTAAGATGTGTTCCTTTTTTATTTTTTTCCCATTGGCTATGTTGATAATCTTTTTTTAAATTTTATTTTATTGAAGAACAAATAACAATGAGACAGTTTCAAATTAAATAAGCGGGACAGATTCATTAATTAATACATTACAAATTGTTTTCGTAGTGTTTTTTTGTCGTACAAGGTGCATACATGATATTCTATTTACAAACATAATTAGAGCAGATGCCTCAATTCAATGAATTAGGAGAATGTAGGTGTATGCTTATCTTTTTTAAAAGCTGAGTTATAGTACAGTTTCAAAAATTAATACTTTTTACATTGTTATCTTCCTAGTGGTTATGCATAGTACCAGAAGCTGACGGGATATCCTGTCCAAACACTATTAATGCAAATCTTTCTTCTCATATGATTATACAGAAGTATTGCATATTTATCCTAACTGTACTGTTTATACAAACACAGAATGGTTCTTCCTTTGTATCCCCTTTTTTTGCTTAGTCTTGTCAAAGATGGGTATTCTACTGTCATTCAGTGCTTGAATTCAGTGAAACAATCCAACACAGTCCAGCAGTCCACAATAATAGTGGGTTACACGAACAAGTTGTTGACTAGAGCTATTTACAGCTCTGCTTATTATTCTGGCCTTATTTTGCATACCTCCTTTTCTGCTGGATGATTAAGACCAAGATGATATAACAAAAAATGTAACTTTTGTATCTGATAAGGTCAGTCAAGTCCCCTCAGGGTTTATCCTGTAACCCTGTACCTCACTCTGTAGATCCCTTGTCAGTGTCAGCCATGTGGAGGAGTCACGGCTGCGGCTTGACCAGTTTGCTCTCTGTGAGAGCCTGAGAGAAAGTTTTCTCCCCATGTGACTCTCCTTAGGCACACTATAGATCATCGATCACATTCCTCGGTGGCTCCATATTCTCCTTGATGAGAAAATTTGGGGCACAACTAAGTTCCGTGATGTTACAATGCAGGTTCTCCTATGTGCTGAGTTTTCACTGACCTTGAAAGGCTAGGGCCAAAATGTTGGCTGATCTTGCAGGCCTTCAATTTCTCCAATTTTTGATCTGCCAGATTAGGTTGTTAACCACCCAGAAGAGAAGCTGATAAGTACCCTCCAACATATGCAGTTCAGTTTACCCTAACTATCTGACTAAATTATTTTTAGTTGTTGTTATACCTTCCTACATCTATTTCTTCTTTTGATGGAGACTATACAATATTTTCACATGTGTGTCTGGTTTATTTCACTTATGAGCATATGTTCAAGTGGCATCCACTTCAATATAAATGCTTCAAATTTATCATTCTTTATAGCTGAGTAATACTCCACTGCATAGAAATACCACATCTTTTTCAACCATTCCTCATATGACAGACATCTTGGTTGTTTCCAAGAGTTGGCTATCACAAATTGTGCTGCTATAAACATAGGTATACATATGTCACTATGATATGATGCTTTCAATTCCTCTGGGAAAATTCCCAGTAGGGGTATAGCTGGCTTAAATGGGATTTCCAGTCCTATTTGAGGAGTCTCCACACTGATCTCCACAATCGTTGCACCAGTCTACATTCCCACTAACAGTGGAGAAGTGTTCCCTTTTCCACACATGCTCTCCAACATTTGCTGTTGGTTGATTTCTTTATGATAGCCATTCTTTCTAGAGATGGTATCTCAGAGTTGTTTTAATTTGCATTTCATGGATGGATAGCAATGTGGAGCATTTTTTTCATATATTTAATTATTTCTTTAATTTCATCCTTTGAGTAATGTGTATTAATCTCAGATGCCCATTTCTGCATTGGGTCTTAAATTTG
Source organism: Ctenomys sociabilis (assembly GCA_004027165.1). Taxonomy (NCBI): domain Eukaryota; kingdom Metazoa; phylum Chordata; class Mammalia; order Rodentia; family Ctenomyidae; genus Ctenomys; species Ctenomys sociabilis. The sequence continues at coordinate 41,421 of PVKA01014106.1, read as the reverse complement.
AGGGCCCTAATATATCTTAGTTCTTTATAACTTTGGGAGACCAGACCTTTGTCTGAGTGCTTATTAGTTAAGAATTTTTCAAAATTTGTGGGTTGTCTTTTCACTCTGTTGACAATTTCCTTTGACATGCAGAAACTTCTCAAGAAGAGTTGATCCCAGTTGTTAATTCCTTCAAGTGCTTCCCGTGTGAATACATATCTGTTCATGAACTCTTTGCCTATCCCTATGTCTTCTAGAGTTCCTCCTACTTTCTTTTCCAGGAGATTGAGTGGTTCTGTTTTAATGTTTAGATCTTTAATCTATTTTGACTTTAACTTAGTGCATGATGATTGAGCTGGGTCAAGTTTTATTTTTCAGCATGTAGAAAGCCAGCTTTTCTAGCACCATTTGTTAAAGAGGCTATCTTTCTTCCAGTATGCATGTTTGGCCCCTTTGTCGAAGATCAGGTGCCTGAGTGTGTTCCTAGAGGTCTCTGCATCTTCTAATCTATTCACCTGATCCTCATGTCTATTTCATTGCCAATACCATGTTGATTTTATCATATTGGCTTTGTAGCATAATTTCAAGTCAGGAATTGTGATGCCTCCCACCTTGTCTTTGTTGGCCAGGATTGCCTTTGCTATTCTAGTTTTTTTGTCGTTTCAAATAAGTTTTAGGAATGATTTCTCTAGGTCTAGGAGGTATAGTTGAGGCAGTTTGAGAGGGATTATATTAAACCTGTACAAAAATTTTGGGAGTATGCCATCTTCACGATGTTGGTTCTTCCTATCCAAGAGCATGGAATATCTTTCCATTTTCTGAAATCCTCAACTATCTTTTTTCTTAGGGTGCTGTATTTTTCCATGAAAAGATCTTTGACTTCCTTGGTTAAGTGAATTCCAAGGTATTTCGTTTTCCATGGTATTATTGTAAAAGGTATTGTTTCTATAGTTTCTGTCTCAGTGTCTTTATTATCTGTATAGAGGAATGCTATTGACTTTTGTGTACTGACTTTGTATCCTGCTATGCTACTGAATTTATGTATCAATTCTACTAGCTTCTTGATGGAGTGTTTTGGGTCTTCCAAGTAAAGTATCATGTCATCTGCAAATAGTGACAATTTAACTTCTTTGCCTATTCTTATTCCTTTTATTTCTCCCTCTTGTCTAGTGGTTGTTGCTAATGATTCCAAAATTATATTGAATAGAAGAGGTGATAGAGGACATCCTTGTTTTGTACCAGATCTAACAGTAAAAGATTTCAGTTTTTCGCTGTTTAGAATTATATTAGCCATTGGGTTGACATGGATGCTTTTATCAAATTGAGGTAGAGGCCATCTATTCCAATTTTCTGTAGGGCTTTACACATGAATAAGTGTTGGACCTTGGCAAAAGCTTTTTCTGCATCAATTGAGATGATCATGTGGTTTTTAGATTTCAGTCTATTAATATAGTGTATTATATTTATAGATTTTCAAATATTGAACCAACCTTGCATCACTGGGATGAATCCTACCTGGTCAGGGTGCATGATTTTCTTAATGATTTGCTGTATTCTTTTTGCTAGGATTTTGTTGCAGATTTTTGCATCTATGTTCATGAGGGAGATTGGCCTGTAATTGTCTTTTTTAGTTGTGTCTTTCCCTGGATTTGGAATCAGTATAATACTTGCCTCTAGAAATGATTTTGGGAGGACTACTTCCTTTTTAATTTCATTGAGGAGTTTGTGGAATGTAGGGATTATATCTTCTATAAATTTCTTGTAGAATTCAGCTATGAATCCATCAGGACCTGGACTTTTCTTTGTCGGCAGGCTTTTTATTACATTTTGTATTTTATTGGCTGTTAGTGGCTGTTAGAGAGTTGTTATATCTTCTTGATTAAGTTTTGGTAATTTGTACCTTTAGAGGAAGCTGTACCTTTAGAGGAAGCTGTCCATTTCTTCTGTGTCTTCTGTTCTGTGAGAATAAAGATTCTCAAAGCAACCATTTTTAATCTTCTGAATTTCCACTGGGTCTGTGGTGATTTCACCTTTTTCATTCCTTATTGCTTGTATTTGAATTTTTTCTTTGCTCTTCTTGATGAGGTTTGTGAGGGGCTTATCGATTTTGTTTAGTCTTTCAAAGAACCAGCTTTTTGATTTGTTGATACTTTGAACTGTTTTCTTCATCTCAATTGAATTAATCTCTGCTCTAATCTTTATGATTTCTTCCCATCTTTGGGCTTTGGTTTTGGTTTGCTCTTCATTTTCTAGATGTTGGAGGTGCCACATTAGGGTCTTTATTTGTTTCCCTTCTGTTTTCCTAATGTGTGAGTTCATAGTTATGATTTTCCCTCTGAGAACTGCTTTCATTGCATCCCATAAGTTCCAGTAAGTACTGTTTGAATTTTCATTGATTTCTAGATATTGTTGAATTTCTTGCTTAATGTCTTCTGTGACCCATTGATTGCTGAGTAGGGTGTTGTTTAGTTTCCATGTATTTAGGGGCTTTTTCTGTTTTCTTTTGTCATTTAGTTCCAGTTTCATTGCACAGTGGTCAGTTAATATGCATGGGATAATTTCTGTTTTCTTTCATATACTTAAGCATGTCCTCTGGACTAGTATGTGGTCTATTTTAGAAAATGACCTGTGTGCAGCTGAAAAAAAAATGTGTATTGAGCTGTGGTTGGGTGGAACATTGTATATATGCCCACTAGGTCCATTTGTTCCAAACTCTGGTTCAGTTCTGCTATTTCTTTGCTAATTTTTTGTCTGGTTGACCAATTTTTTTTTTTTAGGTAAGGGGGTGTTAAGGTCTCCTGTTAAGATTGTGGTCTTGTAAGCTGGGCGTGGTGGCGCACGCCTGTAATCCCAGCACTCGGGAGGCTGAGGCAGGAGGATTGTTGGGAGTTCGAGACCAGCCTGAGCTACAAAGCGAGCTTAAGGCCAGCCTGAACTGCACAGTGAGACCCTGTCTCAAAAAGACAAAAAAAAAAAAAAAAAAAAAAAGATTGTGGTCTTGGATATTAGATTTTTCATGTCCATTAAGATTTGTCTTACAGAGTTGGGTGCCCCTGTGTATGGTGCATAGATATTTATGAGTTTTACCTCTTCCTCTTGAATTTTTCCTAACCAATATATAGTGGCCTTCTTTGTATCGTTTGATCTTTCTTGATTTGAAGTTTACACTGTCTGAGAACAGAAATGCTACTCCTGCTTTTTTCTGAGGTGCTAGGGCATGTAGTATTGTTTTCCATCCTTTGACTTTAAGCTTATGAATGTCTTTTTTGAGTTAAGTGTGTTTCTTGTACACAGAACACTGTTGGATTTGTTTTCTAATCGACTGTGCCAGTCTATTTCTCTTAATCAGTGAATTGAGTCCATTTACATTGATGTTTATAATTAGAATGTGTTGACTTATAATTGTCATGTTATTTACCTGCTGTTGTTTACTTCTTTTTGTCCTCTGTTTGCTTGCCCTATTTAGTGGGTTCCTTCCATTCTCATTCATGGAGTTCTGGTCATTGTGGTCTCTCTCTAGAACATCTTTCATGATGACCTTGTCATCACGAAATTCTTTAGTTGTTCTTTGTCGCAGAAGTATTTCAATTCTCCACCAAACTTGAAAGAGAGTTTTGCAGGGTATAATAGTTTGGGCTGGAATTTGTTTTCGTGTAGGACTTGAAGAACTCTGCTCCATGCTCTCCTTGCCTTCATGGTTTGTGAAGAGAAGTCTATTGTAATTCTGAGGGGTTTTCCTTTGAATGTGATCTGCTTCTTTTCTCTAGCAGCTTTCAGTATATTATTCTTGTGCTTGATTTCTGGTATCTTGACTATTATATGTCTCAGTGTGTTTTTACTTGGGTTGAAGTTATTTGGCATTCTGTATGCTTCGGTTACCTGAACGTTAGATTCTTTCCTCATATTTGGGAAATTTTCTGCTATTACTTCTGCCATTATTCTTTTTATATCATTCATATTGACTCCTTCTTTCTCATTGATGCCTATTAATCTCACATTGTTCATCTTGGCATCATCTTGTGATAGATTATTTTTTCCTGCATCCTCATTGTTTTTAAGAAATCCTCTCTCACCTGTTCAGTAGCTGCACCAGTGTCTTCAAGATCTGAAACTCTGTCTTCGCTTTCACTCAAATGCTTTTGTAGACTCATGATTGGCATTTTAAGTTGTTCTATATCTCTTTGACTCTGCCTCATGTGATCTATTTCTTTCCTGTGTTGCTCATTCAAGGAATCCATTATATTTCTAATCTCCTCAATTATTTTTTTTATCCATGTCTTCTTTAGAGGTAGCTGTTAATTCTTTTACTGCAGAGTTTTTTTCCAATTTGGGTTTCCTCCATATATTTCTGGAATTGATTCTCTACATCAAGTGCTATGATTTCAAAGGTTTCTTTTTTTCTTTCAGAAATTATTTCTGCTTTGAGTTCCTCTTTACCTTTCTGCTGTTGTTTCTTTGCTTGTGATGCTGTTAATTCATATGTTTCAGCTAAAATAGTGTTCTCTGTACTTATTTTGTGTGGGCATTGTGTCTCCCTTATACGTTTCTGGATTTGATTCATTACTTCAAATGCTATGTATTCAAAAATTTCTTTTTTTATTTCAGGTGTTAATTCTGGTCTGAGTTCCTCTATACCTTTCTGCTGTTGTTCCTTTGCTTCCAACTCTTTTAATTCATTCATTTCAGCAGAGCTTGTGTCCTCTGTACTTATCATTGGTGGGCTGGAGGCCTATGATTGCTTTTTTCTCCTTGTCTTTGTCATTTTGTGTAGCATTGACCTCTGACCTTTGGTGTGGAGCTTTGGTGCAGTTACAGCTTTAGTGCATAATGAGATTCAGTAATAGTGCCCATCTATTAAGTTTGAGATTATCCAGTTATGTCTGGCATGGGTCTAGCTATTGTGCTCAGCTCCTTTTTGCTGCAGCCCTTCTGGGGCAACTGTGAACCTGTGGTTCCCCTGTTATGCCCCTGGCCCAGGGAGCACTGTGTGGCACCAAAGCTCTCCCATGCACTCACTGGGCTGCGCTGGGCTGGATCAGGGGCCTGAAGAGTCACAAGAATTCTCACTTGCTTGGCGGGCTTAAGGGCAGGGACTCTGAGGAGTTGCAGAACAGGCGGGTCTGGGGTGGATCAGGCCGATCGTGCTCTCAGGTCTTGGGGGCCAGGGCTCCAGATGGTGCAGTGCATGTGGGGAGAAGCCAAAGGTTCTCCTACATACACACCGAACCAGGCTCACGTGGGTCAGGGGCCCAGAAGAGTCACAAAAATTCTCACTCATTCAATGGGCTTGGGGACAGGGGCTCTGGGGAGTTGCAGGGCAGTCTGGTCCGGGGTGTCTCAGGCTGATCACTCACTTGGAGGTCTTCATGTTCCTTTTTTAAATGTATTTCATTAGTACAGGGCTACAGAGTCTCACTAAACAGATCAGACTCCTAGTGATCCTCCTGTTTTCAGCCTCCCTAGTGCTGGATTACAGGCATACGACACCACACCCAGTCTCAATAGCTGTGTCAGCCCACCCTGGGGGCAAGTTGAGCACAGCACAGCAGGGATCAAACCCTGGTCCCTGCATCTGCCAAAGCAGGTGCATAAGACATGTTCCTTTAAGTGCTTTTACATATTCTATTTAAGTCACAGCTGTGAATGGAATTTCTTACTGGTAACATCAAGTAAACTCAAAATGATGTTAATCTTCCCAATATTCAATGACTCCACTCCTCTTCTTTAAATGTACTCCATTCTCTTCAGATAAATGGTACTAGGACTTCAGGCTTTGAAAACCAATATCTACACCATATTTTATCATCAGTTTATCAGATGCTTCAGGAATATATTTTATTGTCTATGTACAGAGTAGTTTGTGCTGCTGTAAGTTCATCACTTTTCAGGTTAATTATTTTCAAGCTCTAAAAGTCCAAATGAATAGTGAATATGCAAATATTAAACAATAGATTTATATGTTACAAAAAGAGCTTGTGTTTCCAGTGAGCTAAAATACTTTCAAAGCCTAGAATTGTGTCCTTTGTCCTTTGTGGCTGAACAGAATATTTCAGAGCTGCTGGACATGCCCCTCACCTTATTCCCTTACTTCATAGCTCGATCACTAAATGGCTAAGACCAAAGAACATCCCTATCATTGCTTCTAGCACAGCCCACGACTTTTATTATTGTTCCAATTGTATTACATTTTTACAACGCATACTGTGGAACAGTGGTGTCAGCAGTTTTGGTGTCTGTTTTCCCACTGATTTTTGTGAAATTGTGACAAGTGGGGGGAAACGTTTCCAAAGTATTTTAAATAATGAAACACTTTTATTAAACAAAAATCATACCTAGAAGTCTATTTTATTTAAATAAAAAGCCTTTTAGCTTTGATTGAAACAGAAGTGAAGAAAGTGCTTGCCAGCACACATAATAACAGAGAGAGAGAGAGACAGGCAGACAGACAGGCAGACACAGACACAAAGAGAGAGACAGACAGACAGGCACACAGAGAGACAGAGACACAGAAAGACAGATACAGACACAGAGAGAGACAGACAGAGACAGAAAGAGAAACACAAAGACAGACAGAGACAGAGACAGAAAGACACAGAGACAGAAAGACAGACAGACACAGAGAGAGACAGACACAGAGAGACAGACTGACAGACACAGACAAAGACAGACAGACACAGAGAGAGAGAGACAGATAGACAGACACAGACACAAAGAGAGAGAGAGCTATGTATATAAATCCTTCTTGATGGTCCAGTTCACCCCTAATCTACAGATGAATCTGGACAGAATTCTTTCTTAACCTTGCCTCAGCTCTTAGAACAATAAGTTCAGATGGTAATAATTTGGTCATTCCTTCCCTTTTAAATCAGATAGGTGAGACTTCCCACTTGGTGGTTACTCAGAGGAAAAGCAAATTCAGTGGCTAGTCACTTAAGCAAGGAGGGGAGCCATGATGGAAGGCCCAGGAAGAGACCACCGACCTTTCACACTGAGCGTGGCACAGCAGCTACTTACTCCCCGTGGTGTCCTGCGAAAGCCCAATCAGGGGAGCCTCAAGAAAAAGGGGATCCACATTTGTGGGCTTTTGGAAAAGTTTGGCCCCTCACTGGCAGACATTTCTTTTCCTCATTACTGTACTAATGTCACTTGAGGGCCAGTAACCCAGACTCAGCATGGAGACACAAAGGGACCCAAATAGTTGAGTCCTATGTCAGGAGACATCCAAGGGAAGGAGCTTTGTTTGCATCTTGACAGTGGTGGCTGTCATCTGGATCTATATATGTGATAAACTTACCTGAGACTAAACACACACACACACACACACACACACACACACACACACACACACATAAACCTAGAAGAATCTAAATGAGGTCAGTGGAATATATAAATATCAGTTTCTTGATTTTTATACTTAAGTTCTACAAAATCTAGCACTGAAGAAAACTGGGAAGGATGCTTCCAGACGCCTCTCTGTGATTTCTTACCACTGTGTGAGAATCTACAATGATCTCAACATAGGACTTCTTATTGGAAACAAGCGGGAGCCTATTGGCATCGTGCCATCTGATCATAGCCACACCCACCAGATAGAGGACTCAGCGTGCTTCGTGGCTTCCCCAGTCTGTGATCGCTTGCCAGCCCATGCGTGTGTGAAACCTCCTCTGCCAGTCTCAAGTAGTAGTAGTGATTGATTTTTTGGCTCTTTTTCTCATAATAATTTTTTGGCAGAAGATTGTCTAATTTATGGTTGTTTTCAAAGGCAGGAAGTGTGGCCAATGGGATAGCTCAGCAGACTAAGAGCCTGCTTAGGCAAATGTAGGGACCGGGATTTGAGTCCCATTGCTACATGCTGTGCCAGCCCCACCCCGGGATCACTGAGCCACCCAGACTGGGCATGGTAGCACACACCTGTCATCCCAGCACTGGGGAGGCTAAAAACAGCTGGGTCACCATGAGTCTGAGCAGCATAGTGAGGCCCTGTACCAAATACATAAAAAAAAGAAGAAGAAGAAGAAGAAGACCAGCAGAAATCAACAAAGGCAGGAGCCAGTGTTCCCTTTTCTTCAGTTTCTCTATTGTATTTTTAACTTCTACATGTTCCATTATCTTCTCTTCTCATGGATTTACTTACTTTCTACTTTCAGTGACTGTTTTTAACTTCTGGAAGTTGCAGTTGTATTTTTCAAACCCCTCTCCTTCTCCACCATATGTTACATTACTACTGTGCTTCATATTTCTTCTTAATTTCTTTTTGATCCGTCTAAGTGTATTTACTTTATAGTGTCCTTGATTGTTTTGTTACTTTTAGTCCTTTCGACCATCCTCCGTGCATCAGGTCTACCTTGTCTCCCGCATGGGGATAAGATCCTCTTGTGGTTTACCATTTTCTATATTTTATTCTTGCACTATGAGTTTATCTTTAGTGGATGTGGTTTGTGCCTTGAATTATAAAAATATCTCTGTAGGGTGGTTTCTTGTTTGTTTCACAGACCAGTAATGTATCCAGCAATAGTAGATTTTGTATATTTTTTACTTCTAAGTTTACAATAACACACTCGCACAGGCAGTATAAATATGGATCTCAGACTTACGTGTAGTGCAGGTCCAATGTTTTCCTTATTTTTCTTTTTACTTTTTTTACTTTTACTTGAAAACTATATACTCTTCCTTTTATTCTACCAGTCGATACCATTAATTTAAATATGCATGCACACACATAAAATATGCAAACACTTCTTGAAATAAGAAGTTTTTCTATGAAATAATAAAATTCTGAACAAACTAGTTAGAGAACAAGAATAATTAATACACTGCATTAAAAGAATTATTAAAAGAATATTAAAAGAATGGCCAAACTGTTACCAGTATGAGTCACAGACAACACACACAAAAAAAATACTCTCTCTTACAAAAAAAGAAATGGTTGATAGCAAAATCATTCTTTTCAGTGAACTAAAAACTACCATGAATGAAACAAATTAGCATATATATTGAAATATTTTTCGAACAACAGACTAGAGAATTTGAACTTCTCTCTACTTCCTATTTCTCTAGCCCCTGCTCTTTCATTACACTGCATGGATAGAAGAGTATATGTATACTGAATTTCTCATCTAAGAGAAACCATGTGACGTTTAAGATTGTATGTCTGGCTTATTCCACTGAACATTTTATTCTTAAATTATATCCATTTGCCTACAAATGCCCCCAAGTTCATCTTTCTGTACGACAAAGTAGTACTCTGTTGTGTATAAGTACATTTCCTTTATCCATTCAACTACTGAAGGAAAGATGCATGTGTTGTTTCCAAGACCTAGCAATTATGAATTACACTGCTATAAACATGGTCATACATGGATCCCTAGAGTATCATAATTTTAACTCTCATGGGAAGATACTTAGATGGCGTATCTAGGCAGCTGAATCAATTGGAATTTCTATTTTTAATTTAGCTTTTTGTACCAGTGATTGAGCTTAGGACCTTGCACTTGCCAGGCAAGAACTTAAGCCACTAAGCTATCTCTCCAGCCCTTCTACTTTTAGTTTTTATAGGACTCTCCATACTGATTTTCACAGTTGTTACACTAGCTTACATTGTCCCCAACAACGTAGAAGAGTTCTTTTTCTGCACATCCTTGCCAGCATTTGTTATTATTAGATGTTTTTATTATAGTAATTCTTTATGGGGTAAGATAGTATTTCAATGTAGTTTTAATTTGCATATTTCTCTTATGACCAGCAGTGCTGAACTATCTTTTATTAATTTATTAGCCATTTGTACTCATTCTAAGAAGTGTCTATTTGTTTCAGTTACCAATTTTTTTTATTGGGTCTCTTGTTTTGGGGAACCAAAGTGTTTGGGGCAACCTAAGTGTTTTGAGTTCTTTTTAAATCTTTTTTTATTTATTTGATACAGGGCCTCACTATGCAGGTCTGATTCAGAGTGATCCTCCTGTCTAGCCTCCCCAGCACTGGAATCGCAGGCATGTGCCACAATGCCTGGTTTTGGTGGCCAGCACAGTGAGCCCAGGGTCCTGGGACCTGCATGGCATGTGGTACAGGAATCGAACTTAGGTCCCTGCATTTGCCAGCAGGCACTTACACCACCAAGCTTTCTCCCCAACCCCTTTTTTTCCCCTGTGGTACTGTGGGTTGAACTCAGGACCTTGCACTTCCCAAGCAGCTCTTATTCTACTGAGCTATCTCTCCAGCCCTGCCCAACCCTTGAGTTCTTTATATATTCTAGATATTAGTCCTCAGTGTGAAGAATAATTGACAAAATCTTTTTCCTATTCTGTTGGTCTCTTCACTCTTTTGTTGTGTCTCTTGCTATGCAGTTTTTTAATTGGATATAATCCCAAAATATGATCATTTAATTTTGTTAAAATTAAAATAGTATTTTGTTAAAATTAAAAGGTGAAAAAGTTAAATAACCTTTTTGTTTTTAATGATTCATCGGTCTACTTACTTCTGGATTTTTGCTGATAACATTTGAAACTTTAGTCAATAATTTTTTTTGTAATGTTTTAGCATAAAGTTTATTTAAAATTCTTGTAGTACATTGTGTCTCAGTTCACATTTATAGTGGCTTTTATGTACATATCTATTTCCTCAAGTTTTTCTGCGTACTAAATTAGTTATTATATACAACTTCAATTTGCAGGTTTCAAATTTTTACAAAGTTAAAAATTTGACTGGTTTCTTCCTCATCTACACAACTTTCTGGAAAAGAGCTAGCACCATCATAACTTTGGAATTTTTCTATATCAGAATATGTCTGTAGCTTCACAAGGAAAAAACCATTTTTCCCAGTATATAATTTTGGGGTAGTGCTATTTCCCCTTGAAATTTTTTCTTGCCTTGCATTTTGCTATTTAAAAATTGAGCTGGGCGTGGTGGCGCATGCCTGTAATCCCAGCACTCGGGAGGCTGAGGCAGGAGGATTGTTGAGTTCGAGACCAACCTGAGCTACAAAGTGAGCTTAAGGCCAGCCTGAACTGCATAGTGAGACACTGTCTCAAAAAGACAAAAAAAAAAAAAATTGAGCAAGATAAAATTTGTCTTTTTGTTTTTTTTTTAATATTTTTATTGAAAAACAAATAGCAAAAAAAGTTTCAAAACCGATTAAAAGGACAATAATTAATACATTGCATATTGTTGTCTTTTTAGTGATTATTCATAGTACAAGATGCAGACATGATATCCTGTCCACAAACACTATTAGATTAAATCTTTCTATTCATTGAATTAAGAGAAAGTAGCTGTATATCTATCCTAACTATTTTGAATATATAGACACAAAATAGTCCTTCATTTATATCCCCTTTATTGTTTAGTTTTGTCAGAGAAAGATATTCTATTGCCATTTAAGTACTGCAGGTGCATGCATTTAGCAAAATATTCCAATATAGTCCAGTAGTTCATAATAGTGGTGGGTTATTCATAGGACTCGCAATGTCAGAAGTTGTTGACTTGAGCCTTTTACAACTCAGCATATTAATATGCCTTTACTTTTTATACTTCATTTTTATACTTTTTGCTGGATGGTTAAGACCAGGATAAAGCAAGACCTATACAACAACAAATGTAACTTTTTATCTGACAAGGTCAGTCAAATCCCCTCAGGATGAGGACTTCCTGGAACCCTGTACACAGTTTGTAGATCCTTTATCAGTGTCAGCCATGTGGATGACTTACGGCCATTGCTTGAGCAAGATAAAATTTGATTGCCGTTTTCTCTTTTATTTTACAGATAGCCATTTTCTCAGTCTAGATGTTTACCTGAGTATTCCTACATCAATAACATATAAACAGTTGGATCAGATTGTAGGTTCTATTTTTAAGTTGTACGAGAAGAACTCAACATTAAGGACTGAAGTCTTTATTCAGCCAAAAATGTTTTATGCTGTATCCTTCATTATTGTTTCTGTTCATTTGTCCTATTCTCTTCTTTAGTAACCCCAATTATCTGTCATTTATATGTCTGTTTCCTCTTCCTGAAAATGTAATTTTGTTTCCTTCACACATGAACACACATGAGCTGATGAGAGATACAGAGGAATTATGCATCTTGTTGTTCTCCTTCCCTTGCCTTTTATCTGCCAGCTCCTCAAATTAATTCTCCACATGTTTCTGCCTCTTGCTTATTATTATGATTCCAATGTTCATTTTAATTCTGCTATCACATTGTAGTTTCTTGACAATCTCTCCTTGCTATGCCTAGTGAATTTAAAAATTATTTTATTTTTTACTAACAGGAATACATTATGCATATTAATGGAGCTCAGTGTGATATTTCAGCACCTAAATATGGTATGCATGGCTCAGCTCCAGCTTTCCTTTCTTCTCCCTCACCCTTCACATACTCTTCAAAACCTCTACTTATCACTAGACTCAGCCAGTGGATTTTTTTTCTGGCTTCCACATGTGAAAGGCAGTGTGCTAGCATTATCTGTGTCTCGTTTATTTCATAGACCATAATGTCTTCTGTTTCCATCTGTTGTGCTGCAGATGACAAGGTTTATGGCTTCTATATAGCCATATAATACTAGTTCATTCTGAACTTGTTCTAGAGAAAAAAAATTTAAAATAATCTATGGTTTATTATTTCATCTTTCACTTCTGTTATTCTTCCATGTTTTCTACAATTTTGTTTTCTAAATTGAATCTCTATTTTCTAGTAAGTAGGTGACTATACTACTAGCAGAAAAACCCAAGTTAACTGAGCTTCAACAATAAGTTAATGTATTATTTCACAAAGCAACAAGTCAAATTACAGAACAGTTTCCAAAGAGTTTTTGAGAACTCGAGCTCTTTCAAGGTCTCTGCTTTGTCCAGGGAGGTGGCTCAGTGGAATAAGAGTTCCCTGGCAAGCGCAAGGACCTGAGTTCAATCCCCAGTTCTGCCAAAAAAAAAAAAAAAGTTAAAGTTCTCTGCTCTGCCATCTTGTGTTGGCATTATTCCCAGCCTGGTTCCCCAAATGGATGAAAGATCATTTTAGCAATTCCAGGCATCACACAAAGACGTAGAATGTCCAGTGGCAGAAAGGGACCACAGGATTATCCTTCTTAGAGCTAAGTAGCAAGCTAATAAAATTTCCCCTTCGTTTCATTGACATTTTTTGGAAAATACTGATGAAAGGAGATCTTAACATCTGCATTGGCCCAAGAAAATCAGTATTTGCCTGTGGACCTAGAAATAAGATCATCCTCCCCAAGTCACATAAAAAAGGAATAAGTACTCAAACTACTTTGGAATCTCTGCCAGGAAGGAAAAAGACTATTAAGTAAATGGTTAATACTCACTACTGTATTTTTCTTTTGAATGTAATAATTTCTGTCAACATTTAGTGTCATTTTCCTTATTATTAACATGACATATTCTTTCTATGATCCCATTTTGTTTCTGTTCATTTAACTCTAAAAAAAGAGAAGCATTTCTAGGCCTGACATTTGCTAATATATGAAGAAGGTGATTTCTTACTGCTGCCTTTACTGTCCAGTTGGTGGCCATTGGAATTCTAATCATTCACAGCCTTTATCCCTGGGTAATTTTCTTTTTATTTTTTATCTTCCATTTATTTTAATGAGAGAAAAGATAAAATAGCAATGAAACACTTTCAAAACAGGTTAGCAGGCCAGTTACAATAATTAATACATTGCATCAAGATATCATGATGCAGACATGATATCCTGTCTAAACAATATTAGTACAAACTTTTCTTCTCATTGAACTAAGAGAAAGTAGCTGTATACCTATCCTAACTATCTTGTACATACATATATGTTTTTCACCACAAAATGGTCCTGTAGTTATATACCTCTTTTTTGTCAGAAATTCATGTTCCACTACAGTTAGAAAAAATGTATTTGTAGAAGTCTTTAAAGGACCTTTTCATACTTGAAGCCATTCTAAAGATTGTAGGTACTTGAATTCAGGAAAATGACCCAGTATAGCCCAATAGTCCATAATAGTTGTAGGTTATCAGCCGGACTGGAAATTGTCAGAAGTTGTTGACTTGAGCATGTTGCAGCTCAGCAAATTAATATGGCATTACTTTTATACCTCATATATTTTTCTGCTGGATGGTTAAGGCCAAGTTAAAACAAGACCTGTATAACTAAAAATGTAACATTTGTGCCTGGCAAGATCAGTCAGATCCCCTCAGGAATTACCCTGGGACCCTGTACAGCACCTTGCAGATCTTTTGTCAGTTTATGCCATTTTGATGAGTCATGGCCATTGCTTGACCAGCTTGCTCTCTGTGAAAGCCTGACAGAATGTTTTCTCTCCATGTGTCTCTCCTTAGGCACACTACACATCGTCGGTCACTTTCCTCTGTGGCTCCATAACCTCCTTGATCAGAAAATTTGGGAGACCACTGAGTTACACGATGTCACAGCAGAGGTTCTCTTATGTCCTGAGTCCTCACTGACCTTGAAGGGCTAGGGCCAAAATATTGGCTATCCTTGTAGCCCCTCTGCTTCTCTAACTTTTAGACTGCAAACTTTAGTTGTTAAACATCCAGAAGAAAAATGTAATGATATTATTACCCTAAAACATAGGCTGTTGAGCATAACATCACTATCTGACTATCAAATGCCTTAGACATAACATGGAACTGCTGTTTTCCAACAACCATGGATATTCTAATATCTAAATCCCTATAGAATGTGAAAAAAACAATTATACATTTTTACATGGAAAGTTAGAAATCAAACCATGTACAACAGTGTAGCAGGGCAATCCTATGACATTTTTTTCTTGTCTCTTGTTTTCTTTTATTACCTCTTTTATGAACGTTTACTTTAAAGTGAGTATAGCAATAATTGATATGATATTAGAAGCAGTATGCATTTAGAAGACCAAAATGACAAGTATTTCAAGCACGGTTTTAGTATTACACATTTGTATCCTCAGTATAGTTGCTTAGTTCACACATAGTTAGTCAGGTTGAGAATTCTACCCATTGACTGCTATTTTCAAAAACCTGATGGAGATTCATAGGACCACTTGTTTATATAAATGTATGGTTTTGCCCCTGTCCTATTTCCTAACTTTTCTCCTTGCTCTCCCTTCATAGTTTAATTCTTAAGTTCTCACTTTCCATTTAACTGAGTTAAACCTTTCAACTTTTATTTCTTCTTTTGAGTTCTTATACTACAGAGACAATACGATATTTATACATATGGATCTGGTTTATTTCACTATATCTTCAAATTGCATCCACCCATATGTGAAGTCTTCAAGTTTGTTTTTATTTATAGCTGAGTAATACAACATTGTATAAAAACACTACATCTTTCTCATCCATTCCTCAGATGATGGACATCTTGGTTGTTTCCAAGATCTGGCTATCACGAATTCTGCTGCTATAAACATAGGTACACATATATCACTATCATATGATGTTTTCAGTTCTTCTGGGAAAATTCCCTGAAAGAGGATAGTCAGATTGGATGGGATTTCCAGTCTTAGTTTTTTAAGGAATCTCCACATTGATTTCCATAATGGTTGTACCAGTCTACATTCCCACCAGCATTGGAGAAGGGTTCCTTTCCCCTCCACAGCCTCTCCAGCATTTGTTGTTGGTTGATTTGTTTATGATAGCCATTCTTTCTGGGGCGAGATGGTATCTCAGTGTTGTTTGAATTTACATTTCACAGATGGTTAGTGATGAGAAGCATTTTTCATATATTTATTTGCTTCTTATATTTCTTCCTCTGAGAAGTGTCTGTTCATCTCAGATGCCCATTTCTGGATCAGGTCTTTAAATTTAGGGGTCCTAATGTGTTTTAGTTCTTTATAAATTCTAGAAAGAAGACCTTTGTCTGAGTGCTTATTAGTTAAGATTTTTTCTAAATTTATGGGTTGTCTTTTTTACTCTGCTGGTAATTTCTTTTGTCATGCAAAAACTTCTCAATACAAGGAGATCCCAGTTGTTAGTTCTTTCAGGTATTTCCTGCGCAGTATGACTTTTGTTTGTGAACTGTTTGCCTATCCCTACATCTTCAAGATTTTCTCCTACTTTCTCCTCCTTCCTGGGTAGAGTTTTCAACACCCTCCTTTCCTCTGTTTTGAGGAGAGGAAACAATGTACTTTCTCCACCCCAAAAGATGGATCAGTTTCTTTATCAAAGGAGTAAGAATCCAGAAGGTGTTTCCTCCTAACTGCCCATCACAACTCTTCCTCAAACAGTGAGTCTGCAACTAGGATGCAGGGCACTTGCTTTGTCTTTGCCATGGCAAAAGAAAACCCAGTTAGGAATAGGGAGATAGCTCAGCTGCCTCGGTGGCTATCTGGCAAGCACAAGGACCCAAGTGCAATTCCCAGTGCTGCACCCCATGTTCTGGCCTCAGAACCCAGGGTGTGGGAATACTCCTGTATTCCCAGCACTGGGCTGGCTGAGCCATGAGAATCTGAAATCTGAGCTGTGTCAGAGACCTTGTGTCAAATAAATAAATAACTTTTTTAAGAAATTAAAAAAAAAAGAATGCTAAGGAGGAGAAAAACTGGGAAATACCATTACCCTACTAATTTGGTTGCTGGGATCCTTATTTTTTGGAACCCAAGAAAGGAAATGGGTAAATGTGAAGCATTTACTTTTCTGTCCTTCAGGGTACTGTATGTGTTCACCTAAAATAGAAAAGTCTACTAGTATTGATCGCCAATTGTCTATTGTCCATTTTAACTCAAAAAAAAAAAAAAATGGACAAGTTGGTGACATTCTACTTACTGTTAACTTTATAAGCCTAACCTTGTGCATTTGGTCAGACAGAGGAAAGGCAAGGTAACTCAATTCACCATTGCACTGAGGAAAAGAATGTCCCTAAGGCTGTGAATCTACCATTCCTTTGGATGTGAATTCACAAATTTTATATACCTCTCATAATGCAAGTCTAAAATTCAGAAATATAGAATGTATTTTTCTTACCACATGACTCTTAAGTAGAAGCCAACTGCTTTATCTTATGCTTCACCAAAGAAATTGTAATCACTTCCAGCTCTGGAGGGGAAAATGCCTTGTCAAATCAATTGAAAGATTATTTTGTGCAATTTCAGAGATTTTAAAGAAATTTTGACAAATTAAGTCTTTATCTTCATTCACATGTTAAGTGTGATATTGCTATAATTAACAGATATTCCTCCCAAATTTTGGCAGTAGGTTGGTTGACAGACTTAGATTTCAGTTCTGAATTTATAATATGGAGGTTACATTGGTATTTGGTAGGAAAGGGGAGACGTGGCAAGAAAGCATGAAGAGCATACAGGCAAGTACCTGGACCTGCTTCCTGAGAGCAAAGTGTCTGAGAGAAGAGCTTCAAAGTGGGGAGGAGCCTGGACCATCTGCTTAGTACAGTGAGGGGATTGGAACAAAGAGTCCAATCTGAGGGCTTTAGCCAGTGCAGGCACATCAGTCAGTTTTCCGGTTGCTGGAACCAAACACTTAACAATTATGATTGAAAGGATGAAATGGCTTATTCATAGTTTAACAGATTTCAGTCTGTAATCCTTTATTTTCAAGGCCTTGAAAATAGATTGGACTCTTTCTTGCCACAAAGAGCCCAGGAATTTGGGGAGAACTAGGATAGATCAAGTTTGATGCTGGTATCAGAAAAGGAATTTTCATTGGCTAGCTAAGAAATTTTTTCTGGACTTTGTGAAGATTTTTTCTATGAAGAATGTCCTGATTATGGTTGAGTAAGTAGAATTGTGAAGGCAGAAGGAGCCATTAGTAAACTGAAGGAATGGACCTGTCATGAGGACCTGAACAACGTCAATAACAGTGGGAAGTGGAGTAAGCCAGAGGGCTGTGGAGGAAAGTGGAGAGAAATCAGGGATAGAAGAGAGAAGCTGAGTTAGTGTTTTTCATTGCTATAACAAATTACCATACATTGGATACTTCATGAAGAAAAAAAAAGTTTATTCAGTTCACAATTTGGATGGCTGAAAATCCAAATTAAGTGACCCCATCTGTTAGCCTATAGAGAGGGCCACCTTGGCTGTGTCGCATCATAGCAAGATGGCACCATGGCAGAAACACTGGAATGAAGGGAAGGCTATGTTGATGAGAAAGGAAGCCAGAGAGAAAAAGAAAGTGGACAGGGTCGGTCTTCTTGTTTTAGAGCAACCCTCTCTAAAGGAACTAATGAGCCCCCCATGAGAAGCACATTAATCCCTTCAGGGCCCAGAACCAGAGTACATAATCATCTTGTATCGGCTCACTCCAAGGATCCACCTTCTCCTAACATTGCCACTTCATAGACCAAGCTTCCAGCACATAAGCCTTTGTGGGTATTCTCAAACCACATCTGAGGGCCAGCTAAGTAGATCAACAGATTAAAGCACCTGCAAGCAGGTGCAGGGGCTGGGGGTTCCACCCCCCTGCCTGCTGTGCCAGCCCTGCCCCCAGGGCACGCTGAGATGGCAATTGAAACTGGACATGGTGGCACATGCCTGTAATCCCAGCTCTTGGGAGGCTGTAAACAGGGGGATCACTACAAGTCAGATCTAGTAGTGAGACCCTGAACACCCTGTAGACCTTTCCCTAAAATACAAAAAAAAAAAAAAAAAAGAAAATCTGTTATGGTTTGTGTCTAGTTGTCCCCGCCAAAGCCTCATGTCATCATGTGGTGGCTTCTGGAGTTCGAGATTGATTATTGTGGGTATAGAGGCTGCACCTGTCCCAGTGCATGTAATTTACATTACTAAGCAAGGAGGGGAGAGAGGCCGGCTGGCTGCCTGAGCTGCTGCCACTCCTTTTGCTCTCTGCTCTTTGCCACCACCACAAAAGGTTGCTCTCTGCCATGTGCCACTCTGCCTTGGAGCTAGCTGAGTACCGACTGAAACCTCCAGTAACTGTGAGCAAAATTATACTTTTTCTTCCTTCACTCTGGGTGTTGTATTTGTCCCAGCAATGAGAGAAGAGTAACTGCAACAGCATCTAAACCATACGGGAGGCCTTCAGTGCCTTCTCCAATGTGTGAATTTCCATGTGCTCAGAAGACAAAATGTCCTATCATCAAAACACTTCTCCCTTTGTAACTGCTTGCCAGATAACAGGCCTTATACTAAGCACTGAGAAGGCCCTTTGTCTTCAAATCCTCAGAGCACTTGTTACCCTGTAATACAGGTGAAGAAACTGAGACTCAGAAAAATCTGGCACTTAACAAAGTCACAGAGCCCTGAACAGGTTGACTAATGCTCCAGACTCTCAGTATTTTTCAAAGGGTAGACTATGTTCCTCTCATGAGGCATGGATGTTTTAAATACTTACAGAAGCATTTTGGTGAGCTCAAAAAGAGAGAAAGCCTCGTTTATCATAACCATGATTTTATGTTTTGTTCTCATTCACAATGAGGCAAAGTTAAAACAAATGATGAAAAGTTCATGTAAAGAAAAATTGAATAGATCTCTCCTACATGTGGCTGGTTGTATGTAAACTAATTGAAATTAAATAGAAATGAAAATATATTTCCTCACTCACAACCACATTTCAAGTGCTCCATATCCATAGGTGATGATCCTGGTGAACAGCGAAACATAGAACACTTATATCACTGTACAAAGTTCTATTGGATAATTCTGGGCTAAGGCTGACTTATGCTGGGTCAGTATCTTGTTCTTTAGAATTCCCTCAAGCTCTGTATCAGCTGTTTTTGGAGCTTTAGCTGGCTCTGGATAAGTCTGTGTCTACCTGTGTTGTCAGTACAGCAGTCATTAGTCACCAGTGTCAGTGCGACCATGGAAATGGAGATAGGCAGAATAAAAATACTACATACGTGTGTACAGTAGATACTGTGAAAGGGAAAGAAACTGCTTAAAGGGAAGGAACAACTGGGCTGAGAGAAAGGAAAAAAAAGAAGAAAGAAGGAAGGGAAAAAAAGAAATGTATTTGTACATACACAGCATGGCCTGGACAATTGCACTGCTGATTTCTGGTTTATTGAAAGCAGCAGTTAATGCTTAAAATTTTTTCTCTCTCCTTTTTAACTTTTTATATATATATTTTTTTACCAGTTCTGCTTGCTTATATCTGCTAACCTGAACAACTAATTTGAAAACAATAATATGCAATATAATAGTCACTGTTGAATTCTTATTTTGTTTAGTGAAATTTTGTGTTCTTGCTAATGTTTTTTTAACCATTTTGTGTATTCCTTTTAAAAAGAAAAAGAAAAATATGGGTATCATCAAAAACAAAAAATACACATTTGGATTTCAGAGCCTTTGAATGGAGAATTAAAAGCACAGCATTAGTAACTTTTATGCTAATTATGGATTAAGATATTATTTTGGATATGTTGGATGAGATACAATGTATGCTTAAATATAATTTTACATGTTCTTTTATGCCATATTTAACATCATTCCAAAACATTTAAATTGCATACATGACTGTGACCATATTTCCACTAGACAGTGCTACTATAGGCTTCTATCCCATTGTGCAATTTCAGAGCTCTGTCCTTTCCTCTGTCTCTTTCTCTAGCTATATTCTGCCAGACATAATAAAATAAGCCACATAGAAATTAAGCAACAATTACAACTCATGCCTCCTTCATTGCTTAGGAGTTAGGTATGGTTAGGGGCTCACACCCCACAAGGCCAAATGTTTCCACTGTTGTCTGGAAAGTTCTATAGGATAGCACAGAGCTAGCAACAGAGTTTTGGCAAGATCCCTAAGGTGGGTTGGGAATGCCTGCAGGCTGAAACATTCCATGGTGCTTAATCTGCACATATCACCCCCACCCCCGCACCTTCCTTTCCTTTCTTTATTCCACTTATTTACCCACTGCTTATCTTTTCTTCTTTCAAGGCCTGTAGCATGCTTATCTCTCTAGAACACACCTCCCCCTACCAAATGTTCTAGTCCATTTGGATATGGTATCCAACATGGTATGTTGTACAACATAGGTATCAGTAAGCATTTGTTAACCAGTAGAGTGGCAATTCTTAGCAATGGAGTGGAGTTACATGGCTGAAGCTAAAGAAAGATCTGTATGGCTTGTAGCAAGGAGAGATCAGAGAGAGACAAAGGGAGAGATAGAGATAGGAAGAGAAAGAGAGAGACAGAGAGAGACAACCAGGATCTCAAAGGAAAAGGAGCTACCAGAGAAAAGGAGAAATCAGACAGCTGAGACCTAAAATGTCATACATGTTACCAAAATCCCTTGAGCCTCTGTGTAAGTTTCCCACAGGCCATGACAAGAATCACTACATGGGAATTTACATTCTTGAACAACAGTTACAAAAAGTGCATAAGAAATCAAAATATTATTATATGATAAATAAACATACAAGGCATGGAATAAAATGCATGAAGATTAAGAGTCTGGTGAAGAGGGGAAAAAGATGAAAAATGTCCTCTCTCTGGGCCAGCTGGTTGGAGTTATGTTTTATGAGCAGCATGTGAATTCCAGCGCCCTTGTTGAATTAGCAGCAGAATTGCACATTAGTTTTAAGGCTCCCTCTCGGATAGGAACATCATAACGTTTTTTAATTGGGCCTGATAAAAACGTAGCATTACTTGTAGGTTCCTGAGAGAAGTGAGTTGTGAAATTGGGTTTTCATTAAACCTAATGATGGAAAATTAAGTATAGTACGTCTGGTGAAATGGAGTGTGATAAAAGGCATCACTTCTGCATTATCCGAGGTTAATAAGGGAGTAGGTGAGGTAAGATACATAGGAAAAGGGAGCCCAGCTAGTTGAATTAATAAACCTTGACAATCCCGCGGTCCTGAGTCTTCATAGCATCATTAGCACTGGCCAATATTGACATTATTACGAATGTTACAGCAACACAAGTTGTTAAATCTCAAGCGCATTGCTTTTCCATTCCAGGGTTGGCTTTGCTGATACCAAGTTTACAGTCTATCTAGCAATGTGTTTAGGGAAAATATCCATATTGATAGCTTTGTGGTTTGGGGAACATTTCATGTCTTACGAAATTTGCCAGGTGCCTGTTCCCAAGAAGCCTGCTTCTGTCAGGCGGCTCCTCTCCCTGGCAGCCCAGGTCCAGTGTCCTCTGGGGGACTGTGGGTCTCACTCAAGACAGTGGTTTGGGTGAGTGGGGCTCCAGGCTTTTATCAAAGCATCCTCTCCTGGGAATCATGAAGAGTGACACCAGATATCCACACTCAAGTTCTCCTTTCCTCTGTATCCCCAACCCCTTACACCATCACAGGAGTGGCAATCACTGGCAGGGTACCATAGATCCCTGACAGCCAAGACACCTCCAGGAAACAGTGTGAGTTTTTCAAGAAAGGGACTCTTTTTCAGCCCTTCAACAGCTTTACTCCAGCTTCAAGAGTCTTTACATTCAAAGTCTTTCTGGATACTCTTCAAGCATCTTCTAAGCATCATCCAGTGGCTTTAAATATTCCACGTCAACCTCTCTGCTCTTTCCTAAATGTACCTTCACTGCTCAGGCTGTGTTTGTTTGTTGTTTGTTTGTTTGTTTGCTTGCTTGCTTCAGATTATGCTTTAGATGATGCTTCAGATTATGCTTCCTATTTGTTTTCCCCATCAGACTATTAATCCTTGAAGATGGAATCTATATTTTCCTCTGTGGCTTTTCACTAAGTCCAACTATTTTTAAAAAATATATTTAGTTCTTACAGCATCTTGGACTCATAGTGATCCTCCTGTTTTTCAGCTTGCCAAGCACTGGGATTACAGGAATATGCCACTATATCCAGAATCTGTGCCTGGCTCAGCCTGCCCTGGGGGTGGGGCTGGCATAACATGTGGTGCCAGGGATCAAACTGCAGCCCCTGCACTTGCCTAAGGTTGCTTAAGCAACCTTAGTCCTCTCAGCCATCTCACCAGCCCCACTAAGTCCAATTCGTGATCACAAAAGTGTGAAGGAGAAAGAAAGCAGCCTCCACATTTGCAAGCATTCAATTTAAACGATGTTGTATAGACGTATCTACGTTTTACCTAAAATCCCAGTAGGAAAAGTAAGCAGTGGGGTTTTCTCTTTGTTAGTTTATTTTGCTTCATTTTTATATGCAGCCAGGAAGGTTTTGCTAACATCTCACCCTGACCCTCCTTCCTTGTTTAAATCTGTATCTATGAAATCTTTCGTTTGGGAATCCATGAGAGGTTAGTCTCATCCTAAAGGCCAAGGTGTGCCTTGGTTATATTTACTGACCACACTGAATCAGGAAGTTTTAGAGACCACACTGTGTACACATTGACCCCACCTACTAATTAGGTATGACCCAATTAATGTCTTAAATGCAGACCAATTGAATTAGTAGCCCTTGTGCTCGCTTTGGCAGCACATATACTAAAATTGGAATGATACCGAGAAAACTAGCGTGGCCGCTGCACAAGGATGACAGGCAAATTTGTGAAAATAAATAAATAAATTAGTGGCCCCTGCTTGCTCGGGGGAGCAAGTAGCTGGGGGCAGGCAGAGAAAAGGAAAAATGAGAAGTGTAGCTCCCGCCCCCAACACAGTTTTGGATGAAAGCATAGGATTGTCCACCCTCCCTTATTTCCTCAGGACCCTGAGCTGTCACAACTTTCAAATGAGGTCTGCTGGACTTTTAATGCTGTCAGGAAACTGGAAATCACACAGGCCAGACATTCCCATCCAGCATCATTTTCTTACCAAGGACTGCCTGCCGGTGCTGTCATATAGGAGCTGTGTGCTTTCACATACAAAGTCTTATCTGATGGATTATTGTGACACGAGAGGCAAATAAGCTGAAGGGAGCATGGCTTTTGAAAAGACAAGTTTAGGAAAATGGGGAACGTATGCTAAGCTTCCCATGGAATGAGCATGGTACCAGCCTTGTGGCTGTCTGCATTGGTGCCTTACTGTGTCTGTCTCTCCAATCTGGGTGAGACGCATTCATACCGGGCTTGCATACATCTGTTCTCATCTCATGCATGCCAGAGATGAGACCATCCAGGGTGGGGACAGTACATGTCCTTAAGAACAGGTGGAGAAGGGGGACAACCCTAGGTGGTCCTACAGAAGATAAACAAGTCCTGAAAGACCGATAGCAGATCCCTGGTTAGTACATGTTTATTAGTCAACTTTGCATTACTCATAAAACATCTCACATACACCACTTAAAGGAGGAAAGATTTACTTTGGCTCATGATTTCAGCAGATTCAGTCCATGGTCAGCTGACTTCACAGTAAATATATTATGGCAGAAGGGTATGGTGAAGAAAAGCTGCTTTCTTCACAGTGGCTAGAAATGGGGAGAATAAAAGAACAAGAATGAGATACATATCTTTCAAAGGCATGCTCCTAGTGACCCACCTCCTCCAATAGGACACACTATTTAGTATCCCAATCAGTGGATTGATCCTTGTTAAATCCCTGTGATCAAATTGCCTTCTGAAAGCTCCACCTCTGAGCACATGAGATTTTGGAGGGATAGTTTAGATCTAAATCAATCAGTTTTATAGACCAGAGGAACAAGGAAGGAATTCAATCCCAGTCTTAGAATGCATCAGTTTCCAGAGTAACCAAACCAACAGATGATACAAGCAAATCATTGGGTACAAAATTTCTTACTGGGAAAAATATAGTTCTTGTATTAAAGATGGATTTAATGAACAGATAAGATATTGGACCTAGGCATGGAGGAATCACCGCGGGACTGAAGGAAGTTTGGATTGCTTTACCTGCAAAATAGGTCTGTTGACACTTCTATGTCAACAGTATGAAGAGGGAAACTAGATGATAGAAGGTGGTAGTCATTGCTGCAAGCCCATAGTGAGAGTGAATATCTGAAAGGTCAGATTCTCTGCTAGCTGCTGGGGGTACAAGACTGGCCCCAGTTCTTCCTACTGTACAAGCCAAATACAGCAAAGTAGTAGAAATAGCAGATTTCCAGGACTCAGCCAAATAGTCCAGAAGCATAACTCTACTCTCCAAGTGTCTGAAGCACTTTCATTCTACAGATAAATATCTAGTTCTAGTACTTCTGGCACTCCCTTCCCTAAATAAGATGGTCTCATAAATATTTAGCCTATTTGGCTCCTAAACCACTCTAAAACTGGCTGGAAATCCCAAAAGTCTTGAGGAAGAACTGAAGACAGGTGAGCAATGACCACCAACCTGAAAGTGTGTCTTTCCCAGTATATACCCTTGAAAGAAAGGGAAATGAGCCAACGGTCATTGTGTTCATTGAACTTTCAGTTTGTTTCAATATTTACTTTTACTCATACAGCCATGTCATGGAAGCAGTATGTCTCTGCTTTCTGCAATTTCTTGATCAGTCAAGTCCCAAGTTAGTTCCTTCTGCCCTCCTGGGGCTGCACTAGGGGAGGCAGGGAAGGCAAGACAAAAAGCTCCCAAGATGATGGTCTGCTCTCCCTCCTTCTCTTTGAAGCGGATGGCAGCCGTGGGGAGCTGTCCCAGCCCACCCTCACGATCCAGACTCATCCCTACCGGACCTGTGACCCCGTGGAGATGAGCTACCCCCGAGACCAGTTCCAACCCGCCATCCGGGTGGCCGACCTATTGCAGCACATCACCCAGATGAAGAGAGGACAGGGCTATGGCTTCAAGGAGGAATACGAGGTAAGATGCCAGTCTGTGGGGCCCTGCCCCATGGTGCGCGCACTTGTTTGGGTGCTTGACGCCTTGGTCCTGGTGCAGCAGCTGCAGCAGCAGCAGCATCAACATCTGTGAGCGCGGCAGCTGTGCACCCGCTCAGGGCTCACCAGACCTGCGTGGGCAGGATTTGGATGTTAATGAATCACATGCATAGTAAATCTGTTTTTTGTTTTTTTTGTTTTTTTTTTTTTCCTTTCATTTTATTGAAGTACAAATGTCAATCAGACAGTTTCAAGACACCTTAACAATACAGATTCGATAAATTAATACATTGCAAACTGTTTTCATAATGTTTTGGTATCGTACAAGGTGCATACATGATATTATATTTACAGATATTATTTTAGCAGATATCTCTTATCAGTGAATTAAGAGTGTAGCTGCTTACTTATCTTATTTTTTTATACCTGAATTATATCAAAAATTCAATAATTATTTTCCTAGTGGATGACCATAGTACTAGAAGCCGACATAATATCCTGTCCAACCATTAGTGCAGATCTTGCCTCTCATAGAATTATGTAGAAGCACAGCGTTATCTATCCCAACTGTACTGTCTATACACACACATCATGATTTTTTCTTTCTATACCCCTTCCTTTGTCTACACCTGTCAGAGATGGGCACTCCATTGCCATTCAACTAACTTAGGTGCTTGAACTCGACAACACAATCCAACACCATCCAGCATTCTACAACCATAGTGAGTTACTCAAAGAAATTGTCGACCATAGCCATTTATAGCTCAGCTTAATATTATGGGCTCACGATGTATACTTCATTTTTATACTTTTCTGCTGGATGGCTTGCATAGTAAATTTGGGTAGCACCACACTGAAAAAATAATAATAATAATTTATTTTTTTTTAATTTACTTATTTTGGTACTGGTGTTTGAACCCAAGGAATTTACACTGAGCTACATCTTTAGTTCTTTTTCAAAATTTTAAAATTTTAACACATGGTCTCACTAAGTCATCCAGGCTGGGCTCAAACTAGCAGTTTGTCTGCCTCAGCTTCCCAGATTTCTGGAATTACAAACATATGTCTAGCTTAAAAGGTTTTTATATACCCCACCTGTCTTCTTTTTGCTCTCTCTTCTCACAACACGCTTATCTCCAATATTTTGGTGCTTTAGAATCACGCCTTCTTTCAGTGTAGATAGCTCCAGCCTGCCTTCCACCTGATGTAGATAGGCCTGCTGGCCTCCCCTCCTGTGGTTTCTGGCATGCCTTCTTGCTCCTGACCTCTTGCCTTTAACCATGTCTTTGTGCTGTTCTCCCTACTCTAAACCAAGGCAGTGCCTCATCTTGGGCGACTGCTGTGTCCTCTCTCTCTGTGCTCTTTCCCTACTGCTGACATTGAACATACTTTCATTCTCTCTCCAAAACATCTCTTAATTCAAAGGATTTGCCTGTGGATTGTGGCTGTTACTTTGGAGAGGGGAGTAAGAGAGATAAACCACAGAAAAGTGTAAGAAGGTGCCTTAATGACATACTATTATTCTTTAAGTTCCTTAGCCATCCCGATCCCTGGTGTATCTCCCAACGTTTCTAGTATGACAGATCTCTCCCCATTTCCCTGCCAAAAAGCATTTTTTTAAGTCTTTTCAAGATACCATCCTCCTGCATCCAGGGAAAGGACTCCCACGTTTTCCTTTGTTGTACAGAACAATTTACTTTTCTTTGCTTCACTGCCCTTGTTTCAAACCTAGACCATTAGACCTCACCTTTTACGAACAAAAAGTACAATAAAATAGAAGGAAAAACTCATTAAGATGTTTCCTTGAACTAAAAAATGGTTCATTCCCCAAAAAGAATTCTGCAACTCTTCCAGTGTAGTTGGAATCCAATTGCATCTTCTCTCTCTCTCTCTCTCTCTCTCTCTCTCTCTCTCTCTCTCTTACTTTCTTCTAAAAAAATGTCTTGAGTATCTTCTTGGTGCCATGCTCTGAGTAATATCCTCCCTCCCTCCCTCTCTCCTTCCTTCCCTTTGTCCCTCAAACCTTGCCTTCCTTCCTTCTTTCCTTCCTTCCTTCCTCAACCAGCACATGCCTCAGATATGTTCACTTCAGTTCACTGTGTGCAGTGAAAACACAAAGGTTCAGACTCCACACACTTGGAATTCTTGATGATGCAGACTAAGTTTATGCCTCAGACAGTATTCTGAGAAATTCTTACAAAGCAGTTTTTCTGAAGCCATACAAGGTCATGAAATTGTGCTGAATTTGGAGGTTCAGACAGCTAGATTCTAGTACAGTAAACTGCTATCTCCACACATAATTTCACTATCTGGGTTTTTAATTATTTATTATTTGAATAAAAAGTTTGGATAAGGTGATTTCTAAGGACCTGCCTGATCCTAAAACTTTATGAGAGTATAAAACTGGTGAGGGACATTTTCGGCATATTTATGAGGACCAAACATTTATTCAATAGATGTGAGTAATTGCCAGCTTGGGAGAATCCCCAGTTAATTTCAAATATGGTCTGAGTGAAATAACATTTTAAATTTACCTGGTCTACAAAATGTGGAAAGATATTGGAAATAAGAGTTGAAGGAGATGGTCTCATTACCTCATACCCCTAGATCTTATTTCCCAGAAGGGTGAATGGACCCAGCCCTATGGAGGAGGATACATGTGTGCATCCCTATGTGCATGTGTGCAGATCTATTTGATGAACAAGTATCAGGAGGCAGTGTGTTGTCTGTGAATCCACGTTCAATATGAGGACAAGCCATTAGTCATACTAATTGGTCATATAACATCATGGATCACCAGAAAGATGGAAAGTGGCCAACAGCTAAGAAACTCTTGTTCTGCAATCTAGAAATTCAGAACACAAACAGATGCACCCAAATACTCTGATGCATTCTCTTCCACAGTATCTCTTTGAAAGCATTCATCCACAGATACTATGTTGCTTTTTAAGATTTATTCTTTTTACCTATTTGTATCTTCCAAACTTTCTGGCATGAAAACTCTTTCCATTAGAATTAAAGCAAATAACACATGTTAGTCCATCATTTGAACCTCAATCAGAAATATCTCTAATGAGGCTACCCTTGCTTTTAATTAGTTCAAATTATATTAATCAGCTTGCTGGAAATGCCTAGCATCTAGTTAACGGCAATTTCTGATTAACTGAGGGTTAATTGGAAGACATTACTTATTGAAAGTGTGCTAATTTTCACAATGTACTAATGCACTGTCTTAGACCATACTGGATTTGGCTTTGCTCAAAGAGGCTCCCATGATATCTACAGCCTTCACCCTGAGCATGAGTCAGATCTGCACGAAGACTCAGTGTCCTATTATAGATATAAGACTCCTAAGTTATCATTCTACTCTCAGGCCAACCTGCTATGTGCTGTCTGCTGCCTGTCACTTCTTTATCCTGCCCTGCTTTTTCATATGAATGAGTGGGTTTGACAAGTTGACATCTATAGGACCTCTCAGTTTTAGCAAGCTGTGTGTTCTGAGATTCGATTCAATTGCAGAATCACTTACAAGTTTTCCAGTAAATATTTGCTATTTACTATTGCCAAAGAGTATTCTAAGTATCTGAGAAATGACAGTGAACACATGGAAGATTCATGCCCTGAAGAAGCTCATATGCCAGCAAGGAAAATAGAAAGTTAGCATGGGCTTAAAGATAAATACATTACATAATGTAGTAACAGAAAAATAGTGCTTGCCCTGTTGCAAACTACCCCAAATAAAACAACATAAAGCAATTCATTTATTGCAGTCATTGGTTCTATGGGTTAAAAGTTTGGACAGGACGGGAGATGCTGCATCTTCTTCCCATAGTTTCTAGAACCATGATTGGGAAGACTGCAAAGCTGGATGCTAAAATCATCCGAAAGTGCCTTTGTTGCCATGCCTAATGATGGTGCAAGCTGCCAGCTGGCGTCTCAGTGGGACGTACCTACAAGAAGACCCTCCTCTGGCCTCTTCAGGAAGGTGGAGCTTCCTCCAAGTATGGTAGTATGGTAATGGTTGAAGTTCTTACATCATCAGTGAGAGCTCCAAAGGGGAGCCTCCAAGCTAAAATGAAAAGCATAATACTTTGGAGACCTAGACTATTTTCTTCCTAATACATGTTATTGTGTATGACCCTATAAAAACTGACTCCATAATAGGGGAAGGGAATTAGACTCCTTCTCTTGATAAGGAGAGCTAGTTGCCAGAGTCTAGAAAATGATGCAGAGCATAAGGTATTGGCAAGTACAATATGGTCTGCCACAGAAAATATCACAAAAAGAGAAATAGTAGATCAAGGAAGGGAGCTGGTGCTTTTTAGAGATGTGAAGTCAGGGAGATTCTAATATCAGATAGAATAGAAATGTAGTCTTTTTAATGAGATGATATTTGAAGATAGACATGGTAGAAAATATTTAGAGGAAGAGTTCAACATCAAGATAGCAATATACCTGGCACATACAACCAGGATCAAAGAGATGGGCATGAGGTAAAAGTCATAGGAGATTGGATTGGACAGCTAGAGAGACCAGATGATGTTATGTGTTACAAGCCAGTATAAGGACTTTGGATTTTATCCTGAATGAAACAGAAAGATGCTTCAGTTTTGAGAAGGAGAAGGACAATAACCTGACTCTTTTTCTCTGTATTTATGACAAGTTCTACAGGATATAACTCTGTAGATCAGATTCATAGTGATTCTCCTCCCAGCTACCTAAAGTGCTGGGATTACAGGCGCACACCACCATGCCCAGCCTCAGTCACCTTCTCATTGTGCCCAGGGGGTGGGGCTAGCACTGCACACCAGTGATCGAACCCCAGCTGCTACAACTGCCTAAGCAGGTGCTTTATCTGCTGAGCTATCAGGCTGGCCCAGAATAATCTGAATTTTTGTTAAAAGATTCATTCTAGCTCATGTGTTGTCAAGAGAACATGGAGAGGCAGAGGGAAAAGTAGGGAGGCCAGAGATGAGATTATTGCAGTAATCCAGGTAGAGACCATGGTGGCTCAGACCATGCAATGCAAAGAACTTGGCGAGAAATGTTTGGGATCTGAATGTATTTTAAAGATGGAACTGAGAAGATTTTCTAACACATAGCATATGAGTGAATGAGACAACTCAAATCCATTTTTTGAAGCACTGATATGGCATTGCCACCCAACAGACATGAGAAGCTTCTAATTAGTGAGAATTAGAGCAATCAGGAGTTTAATTTGAGCTGAGTTTTCAATGGCTATTAGACATCTTAATCAAGATAGCAAGAGTTGGCTGTATGGGTTTGGAACTTGAGAAAGAAACCTGAGCTAGGCAGAAAGTGTGTGGAATCATTGGCATACAGATAAATATTAAATCCAGAAACTTAATCACTAAGCATTTAAACAGAGACCAGGACCAGAGGATGATCATTTCAGAGAAGATTTGGGAGCACCATCCATGGGTCATGAATTGTACAAGCCCCAAGGAAACAAGAAAATTAAATACACAAGGACTTTGCCATTGGAATTTAGAGTATTCTTAAAGACAGGGTTATAATCTCTTGACAAAATGCCTCAATAGAGGTATGCCCAGAATTACAGATACTCACGAAGGTAAGGTACATTAACCCTAGCCTACATGTAGTAGTCAGTGACTATCTAGAAGGTATAAATCCTAAAGCAAAGCTTGAGATATAAGTAAAAGAAAGACATAAAAGAAGAAATGGGCATCTCTGGAAGAGGAACTAGAACAAGCTATGGAATGAGAGTGAGTTAAGGGCACCAGAAACCATTTGCAATATGAAATATAACAGTGGATATAGAAGAGATGGGCTGAATTTGTCAGCAAGGACCAGCATGGAAGAGCTGGGGAATGCAGTATTTGGCGAACTAAGAAATGTGGACCTTATTCCAGGAGTCATGGAAACCATAGAAAACAGAAAGATTTAAGTACATTTGTATTTTATTTGTTTTTTAAGACATGATCTCACTATGTAACCCAGGCTGGATGAAGACTTGTGGTGTCACTTCTTCCTCAGCTCTCCTAGGATTGCAGGCATGTACCACCATACATGGCTAGATTTGCACTTTAAATCTGGTGAATCTCAGAGCAGAGACTCCAAAGGCAGGTAGGCAGTCAAGACAGTGATTCAAGGGAAAAAATGGGAACTGTCCAAACCAGGAGCCTGGGCACAGTGCCCAGACAAGCCCACATACACTCTCTGCATGGAAAGCCATAGAATCAGCTTATTCTCTTTGGCATGAAAACTTGAGCCTCTGAATATATTCTTTACCTTCAACTGTGTAAAATAATACATGACTTGTCCTGAGCTAAGTCAAGATGCCTGGGTTCAATTTCTGTCATTTGCATTATGTGTCTGAGTGACCTAAGACAGGTAAGGTACATTTATAGAGCCTCGTTTATAGATTCGTGCATTAAGGACTGGTGGGGGCTATTCCATGTAATTTAAAGAAGTCTCCTATCACCAGTATTCTGTGACTCTAAACAGGTACCAATTACCCAGGCCAACTGGGCCTCCCTCCCACAGATAATTCAATGGGGCCCCCTCTCTCTAGAGCTACCATTGTCATGGTTGTATCTCCATGATCAGCCCAGGATCCTTGAGCTCCTATGGACACAAGGATGCCTAAGCACATTAACTTCACCTACTCTACAAATCTGGTTCTATCACAAATTTTCAATCTTGGTTGCACATTGAAATTACTTGGGGAAGTTTTAAAAATGCCAGTGCCCAGACCATATTTCAGACTAAATGAACCAAAATCACCAGGATTGGGAATCAGAGGTCAGTATTCTCTCAGTGTTCCAATTGATTATGGTCTACTTTTAAAGCTGAAAGCCACTGGTACAAGGGAAGCCAGAGAGTTCTCAGTGTGCACTGTCTGGGTCCACAGACCTGCCACCTTTCTCTCTTGGTTTGCTGACCCTCAAAGCCTCATCTGATGATAGAACACAGCCACATTCATCCAATGAACTTAGCGTGATCTTGAACTGATACCCTTCTTCCCCATCCTCCTACCCACAGCCCAGATTATTTCCACCTCTGCCACTTACAAAACAAAAATCCTAACCATGTATACAAATACCAAATAGATGTTAGCTGGAGAACACGGTTGTATGTAATCTCTTAACTTCAATAAATAGAATTAGAAGAGCACCTGCTTTATGGAAGATGAAGGGGAACCAGGAGAGGTGACTTTGTGATAAAGAAAAGGAATGGAAGTGTGTTAAGCCCAGTCCTGTGCAGACAGCCTGTTGTTATAATGAATGGATCAAGCCCAGTAGGGCGACCAGAAGGTGTCTGATTATTACAGCTCCATTAAGACTATTTAAGGCAACAAGGAACAGCTGTGAGGAATATGATACAGCCTAATGAAGAGCAAACATTTGTTCACTTTCCAGCTCTGGGCGGACACACCATGTGCACAGCTTTTAAGGGGAGAGGCCATCTTGTTCTTAGTCATTTGTGGGTGAGGACAGACAGGCAGGCAGCTTCCTGATGGGGTACAACCATGGAGGCAGAAACTTCTCGTCGCCCCAGAGCCACCTGACCAGGGTGAAATGAAAACCTACTTTCTCTACTGTATTCTTTCCTTTCAGCTGCTAACAGAATCATACAACATCCTGAAGTAGGTGGCTCCAAAGAGATTCTGGTCCAGTTGCTTAATTAATTCTGGGGAGAAGCATAAGAAGCTAGTGGTAGATACCCACGCTAAAGGAAAAGCAATAGTTATTCCTAAGTTCAGGGTGTCATAAAGACCAAACTGGAAGACATAGGCTCTACCTTCTCATTTTAACCCACCTCCCTTGGAGTAAAATAAAACGGACCATTTGTAGGGAACAGCCAAAAAAGCATCAGTAATCACAGTGGCTTGAGATTTGGGAATGAGCTCAAGAGACACCATTAACTGAGTGCTATCCTCATAGCCTATTTTCATCATTCGCCTTATAATGTTGTCTAGTAACACAGCAAGCAGTAGCTTCTGTGTGTAATACCTCCCAAACAAATGGGCAATTTTCAGGTGATGCCATGGGAAAACACCTGGCTAAGAGACTTCACCACGTTCCCACCTGCTCTCTGAGATTTTGGATGATGTTGGGAAAGACTCTTTCCTCCCTAGATTCCACTTTCATCTTCTGTGAAATATTTGACTATGTATATGGACTTTTATGTAAGAATTCAGCAATTGTTGTTATGCTGCATATTGTTGCCTTCAAAGTAAGTTGTACAGATTACCAGATATAAGTATGTGAAATTGGTCAAAAAATTGAAGCTTAATAAAGGATATTTCTTTACAAGTATTCATCTATCCAGAAACATTGGTTGTGTACCTACTGTATATTTCACACTGTTTTAGGTACTGAAAATAGCCAAATAGGAAAAATAAAGATCCTCCTCTAAAGGCAGCCCATATTCTCACCAAACTGTATAACTGCATAACAGAACTTCAGTAAAAATACTTTAGAGATATGTGAATAAGAGAGCTCAGTACAAAGGCAAGGGGTGGTTGATGTTTTTATTTGTGCTTTTTATTCCTTCTATTCACCACAATCAATCAGCAGCTTCACAAAAGGTGAGACGCTGAGTTGAAGAAAAATAGAAGAAAATCACATGTAACTCAGGGAACCACAAGTGTAAAGTTTGAAACACAAAAGAAATGAAATGCCACAGACAGCCTTTGAAAGGAAAACACAAAAGCCACCTATGCAAAAAGAAATGAAACTAGCTAAAGCATAAAATGACACACTTATATTTTTATAAGTTCTGCTAAACAGAATCAACAAGGGGACAAACACAATCTCTGTCTTCTTGAACCTAGATGACTTCAAGTTTAGGGAAGAGCCACCCAGAAATCTGTCTATGATGTATAGATGTTCAACAATGTGATACTGTAGGCAGGAGAAAAGTGGGGAGATCCCCAAGATCATAAGCTCAGGGCTCAGAGGAACAGGGGCACCCCATGAAGCTTGAATGTAGGGACAATGTTTTTGCATCTTTTTTCTGAAGCACTTGGACTAGGTACATAAATACAGAATATCAATTTAATTGAAATATAAAATGCTGGTGAAAAACTTTTAAGTAACTAAGAATAGTTCCACCAAAATACAAACTGAAGCCACAATGATTTTCTTCAAACGTGGAGGGGGGAGGGAATCCTGGCCAATAATGCAGAGAAAGGACAATTCTCACAGACTCTTGCTAGGAGTGTAAATTGATGCATATATAGAGATTCTTTTAAAAAAAATGCTAGAATTGCTGTATGATCTAGTTCTCCTCTGACTACATGTATATCAAAGAAATTGAAACCAGTATGTTGAAGGGACATCTGTACTCACATGCTTATGGCAGTACTATTTACAATAGCTGAGATATGGAATCAGCCTAGATAGACATTAACAGATGAGCAGCTAAAGATACTTGGTATATAAATTCCATGGAGTACGAGTCACTCATAGAAGTGAATCTGGCATCTGCAGCAATATGGATGGAACTGAAGAATGTTGTGTTAGATGAGTGGAATAAGTCAGGCACAGAAAGAAATCTTCTGGTTCTCACTTATATGCAAAACTAAAATGCTGACCTCAAAGAACTAGAGAGTAGAATATTGGTTACCAGGATATGGAAAAGGCTGAAGGAAGGAGGGGTGAAGAGAAGATGGACAGTGGACACATCTATATTCCAGAGAAGATTTTGAATATTTCCAAAACAAATTATATTATGTTTGAGATGACAAATACATCAATTACTCTGATCACTACACATTGCATACCATAAATATGCACAATTATGTATGGACCAAACATAAAAAATATATTTAGAAAAGAGTAGTTCCACCAAGATCAAAAAAAGGGCTGGGGAGATAGCTCAGTAGAATAAGCACTTGCCTGGCAAGCGCAAGGGCCTGAGTTCAATCCCCGGTTCTGCAAAAAAAAAAAAAAAAAAAAAGAACAAAAAAAGCAACATTTCTGAGAGAAGGAAATCAATGCAGAAAGACCCTTACCTGTGTAGCAGTTGCTATGGGTTACTGAGCATCTCCCTATACATTTTAGGTGGGATCTCCCCGGGAATTTGCTGCCTAAATCCCTAAGCAGTCACATGTGTCAGAATCAGCTGCAGAGTTAGTAAGTGACTGAGGTACAGAGCCACTGATGCAGGGTAGAACCTGGGCCTCTGTATTTTACCATAGTGCCTTGGGAAATCTCAAGGCCTACCAGTGTTTGAGACCCACTGGCCTAAAATTTATCATTTCAAAGAAATTGTACCTTTTCCTTGAGCCTTTTACAGGATGCTTTGTAACTCTACACACAGGCTTGCACTCCACAGTTCTGCCTTGATCCAAGTTGCTGTCACAGACAAATATTCCTATCTTGCTCTGATCTGATTTCTACTTAGCTTCACCAGCGGAACTCATAAATTACCGTCTACTTAGTGGCATGGTACGCAATAATATTTGCTCTCCTGATGCCATCTGAGTACACATCATTAGTCCTCCTCTCCTGCCTCATCTGGCCACATTTATAATTCCAAGGCATGTGCTTTTCAACACAGAATGTGATATTTGTTGAAAGCTTGGCCTCTATCAAGGCTGCCACTTACTCAAACAACACCTTAGAGTAAAATAGCTAAAGGTACTCCTGTCTCAAGATATACAGTCGCTTTCAGGGAATGTTTACATTATGTGTAGAAATGTATAAGGTATTTCTGATGCATGATGTTTATTTAATGTGGAGTGCTATAATCCCCAAGCATCACAACTGTCCATGGTGGCTTTTAGCCACCTACCAGCCGTGGACTTCAGCGAATGTGGGTGTTGAATAAGCCCTTGAATCTCCATTGACACCACACTTTAAACTCCTAGCAGATCAAGCAACCCTTTGCCATGCCCTGAATACTACACCATGCCTCCACCTGGAGTAACCAATTTGCCCCAGGTTTCTGAGTGGTTGTGGGTTTAGATTTGATATTGCAGGAACTTCCTTTGTCTGAAGCAAACCAGGATATCCATGCTGAGAGTACTAATCTTGGGTCTTGTGACAATAAACTGAAGGTCTCTGATGAAAGGGGGTATAGGGCAAATCCCAAGAGTAGAGTGTGAAGATTTCATATCATACTTTGAGAAAGAGTGGGATGGAGGAGTCTCTGAACCATAGTATATCCCATGCATTGTGTCCAGGGCTATGCACAGTATTTCAGGTAATTGCTAATCATCATCAAACCCTGTGGGGTATGTATTTTATGCTGAGACATTTTAAATTTTATTTTCAAAAGATGTACCATGCCTGCTGTGATTTTTAAATAAATGAATAGATTCTTGTAAATACCAATACAATTAGGAAACGTAAGGAAAGTAAGCCAAAAAGTTCCTCATGCTGCTCCTGTGTGTTTGAATTCTTCCCTGCCCTTCACCTGAAATGTGTGTTATTATATCAGTTTCTAAAAGAAAAAGAAATCACTGAAACTTAGAGTGGTAAAATAATTGTTGCAAAACTTTCAGACGCTCTAGTCTTCTTGCATTTCACAAATCCCCATCTTTCTCTTCATTCACATATGTAGCTAGTATGCAGGAGGAATATCTTGACCAAAAAAAAAAAAAAAAGTAAATAAGCGAGTACCAGTCTGGGCAAAATGGTGCCTTCTTGATGAAGACACTGTGGATTCTGCCTTGCGGAGTTCAGGGGTGTGCAGAGGCAGGAGGGAAGTACCAGGGAGCTGGTCTGGGCATGGAGGAGGCAGGCCCTCAGCTGTGCTCAAAAGCATCAGCCAAGAACTGACTGATCTGCAATCGCCGGGCCTG
Organism: Ctenomys sociabilis; assembly: GCA_004027165.1. Taxonomy (NCBI): domain Eukaryota; kingdom Metazoa; phylum Chordata; class Mammalia; order Rodentia; family Ctenomyidae; genus Ctenomys; species Ctenomys sociabilis. The sequence goes on along the minus strand of PVKA01014106.1, from coordinate 4,072 downwards.
GTTTTGCTGCACCCCGGGGCATATCACATCCAATTATCTCCAGGGAAACAGCTGTGCCAAGGAGCATGAAGGGAGGCATCATAGCTGACAGAAACTGCTAGACTAGGGGGTGAGCAGGTAAATGAAATGGACTGGCACAGCCTCTGCCTTGGGTGAGAGGTGAGCTGTTCTCAGAAGCTTTGTGTTGTGATACCTCAGTATTTGGGGCACTAGTCAAGTAGGCATCAGTCCAAAGATTCAAAGCTTCAGAATAGACCCTCTTAGCTCAGTATGACTAATCACAGGTGGGAGAAGGAACCAGTCAAGCAGATGATAGGGACAATTGTCTTTCCCAGCAGAAAATTCAAGTACCAAGTAGGGATGCAGAGGATGGCTGGACAGGCTGACCAGTGAGCTGAGGCAGCGCAGCAAGGGGCATGAGCCCTGTGACTCATGATCATGGGATCTGAGCCTCTCTCATTGGCTCCAGGGACCTCAGATCTGGAGCTAGGAAGGTAAGTTGCAGTCACAAGGGAAGTTACTCTGGGCCAGTCCTCAATGAGCATTTTATCCTATAATTTGTGAGCCTGTAAACAAGGAGGGAAGGAAGATGCCAGGGACTTTAGCTGGTACTCACTTTGGCTTACTCTCCTTATAAAATATTCCCTTTGGCTTACAATAGAGCTCATGCTTCTGGCTGGTCAAAGCTAGACTTTGACTGAGTGCACCTACTGGTCCCCAGTGCTTGATAGAATTCATATGATTTACATGACTATCCCTGCCTTCCATTGAGGCTGTTTGCTCTGGAGATTATTTGTGAAGTTCTAGAACACAAGAAGTTCATTCCATCCAGGCCCTCTTCTCTTGATAGTCCCTCAGTCTGGAGCTTTCCTTCCTAGGTCTTGCCATGGCTGGCATTTGCTCATCATTTAGTTTTCAGCTCAGCTGTGTCAGCCAATGACAGCAGGGACAATCTAGTGAGCTGGGCTTATCCCTTGTTGCCACGAGGTGAATGACCTTCTTGGGAGATTATAGGGCATCTCAAAGGGGGGTTATAGGAAGGACTCACAGAAGGTGGGCTGTGTTAGGTAAAGCTAGACATAACTTAAGGGAGGTTTTATTCTAGATTGGAAACTACAGGAAGTGACATGACTGGGGATCTTAATAAATCTTAACTATTATAGGAGAACACCAGGGAGAGGTTGGTGCTGTGGTTACCAAAGAAGCAGTATCAGCCAGGATAGGAGTATGTTTGGTCAGGATTTTTGATTTGCTGTGCTCATATTTTTGTCTGTGTTCAGCTATGATTCAAGAATGGTCTTGCTTTGGTCTCCTTCTGTCATGAAGAAGCAGCCTTGCCTAATACTGAGGACTCATTTGTGCTCAGCAGGAGAGCACCAAGGCACAGCTGGGAGGGCCTCACAGCTGCCCAGTGTCCAGGACTGCCTTTTTCTCCCACATGTCATCCTTCCAAGGAATCTCACTGGAACCACCTTATCTAAGTAGTCCCTCTCCCAGTCACTATCTACCCAGCTCCTTTATTGCCTTGATAGCACTCAAAACAAACAATCATTATCTCTCTGTGTACTATCCACCCCCTCCCACAACTAGAACTTTGTCAGTCATATCTCCTGCCATCATTTCTAGGACCTAGTAGAGTGCTTGATCTAAGATTGTCTCTGTGAAATGAAAAAAAGAGAAGGAAGGAGGGAAGACACCATTACATTTTCTTGGGAGGTCATTTGCTGGCTCTAGACCATGCTTTGTTGATACATAAAATCAGCCAAAATGTTCTCAAAACACTCTTTTAACTATGACTTTTGAGGATTCTGTGAATACCACGGCTCAGTTTTCCATATATGAAGACATTCCCAAGTACATCTTTGAACTAAAAAACAAAAAAGTGAGCACCTCGCAAAAGCAGTACAAGCAAAGGATAGAAAACCTTTCCACATTCAGAGAGAAATGTAAAACTAGAGCTCCGCATTCTGATGGGGAGAGAGTGAGTAAAGGAAAGTGAAGATTGATAATGGATGGATATAATGAGATGGCAATTTTGGTTTCAAAAGAATGTGATTAGCTCCTAATGACTGCCACCATTCCCTGGTCAATCTACTGTAACTAGCCACTAATGTAAAAATAATGCCCCTGGCTCCTTCATTTTGAAGACAGAAACGTGTCTTTCTTTCATACTTTTACCCCCTTGGATTTTTTTCCTTGAGGAGATTATCCCCCATTCAATTACAGCTCCCTAGAAAGGGAAACAGATGTGTGATCAAAGCCTGCCTGCCGATTATGGGGTCATTACCATTCCCTCCTAGGCCCTCTATTAAGCCTCCTTCCTCTGATTTGTCTGTGCTGTCACAACCCCCACCCACAAGACCTTCCTTGCCCTTCCAGGGCTGTAGGCAGGTGTCTGGGTGCTTTCCCATGAGAAATGCCACTCACTCAGCACAATTATTTTGTTAGGTTTAGGATTGTCAGCGAGAGCTACATTCAGGAAGTCCACAAACTACTTGACGTTGTGAAGACTATTTAAGAACTCTGGAAGTGGTAGGATTGACCTTCATCAGATGTCTGACGTAGTACAAAGGAGGCATACATATTCGTGGGGGAGGGGTGCTCATGGAGGAGGATAAAGGCAAAACATAGGGAGGTGGAATAAAGAGAAAACTAGTGAGTCTACTCAAAAGAAGAGTACCTACGCTCTGGGAGGATATCCTCCATCTGTCTAAGATATACGCTTTGGGTCACAGCATCAGCTGCCATTGTGAACAGAAACATAACTAGGTGATTTTCATGGTCATTCATAGCTCTGAGACTTCAGGATCTTTGTCCTCTGATGGCACAAAGTCACTTCATTCATTAATTGTTCTGCTCACTTATCCATTCCAAATGGGTCATTCAAGCATGTATGAAACACAGGGCCAGCTGGGTCCTGAAGACATGATCATAACTAAGATGCTATGAAGGAGCTTATGACCGAGTTGGGAGGCAGATATTTAGATTTTTAGACTGTGAATGCAGTAAGCACAGCAAACAGGGATTTTTGGAAAGGCAAAGGTGTTTGGAAAGATACATGGTTGATTTCCAGGAAGATGCAAGTGAAAGAGAATTTCCAGGAGGAGAGAGCTATGGATAAAGTCTAAAAAGTTGGAGACCTTGTATTTGCATAAAGAAGTGAGATGAACAGGAGATTTCAGATGAAGTCATAAAGGGCCTCCTATTAAAGAGCTTAGAGCTTATCATGAAGACAATAACCAGGAAAATAACTGGATGCTATTCACCTTTTTGAAAGATCTGTCTGATTACAGCGGATTGGAAGGGACAAATCCATAGCAAGAGAAGCCAAAGAGGAGATTCATTGGAAAGTATTTTGCCAGGTAAATCTGCTGTGTGAGAATTATGTTAAGAGTCACCTGGAAAGCTTTGGACACCATCTGTGCCTATGATCCACCCCACAGAGTCTGATGCATTGTAAGGCTTGGCTCAGGAGCTTTAAAGCTTCTCCAGGTAATTCTACTACATAGCCGTAAATGCAACCCAAACCCTAGGACATACCAGGTACTCAGCATTATTAATTTTGCTAAGAAATTAGTATAAAAACATTTGGGTTATTCTGGCCACTTTTAGGGGATATGTTGGAACAGATGGTTTGCTTTTATCATGGAGGATTTCAGGTAAGGAAATCCACCACCCAAAGACCAGCTTCCAGATTGCATGAGCACTGGCCTGTCACACATGCCAAACCACTTGTCCATAAAGCAGGGCCTGCTGTGTGGCAAGACTTCAGCCAATCTGGTTAAGGCTCTTCCTTATTTAGGGAGGACCTAGTAAGGAAAGACAGAAAAGACAAGGATAAGGTGAGCCATGAAGTTCCTTCTCACTGCACTGGGGACACAGAGCTACGCAAATGGAAACCGTTGTTAATCCAGTTTCAGATGTAATGCAAGGACCATGAACAAGTCATCCACCCTGTTCCACTAGAAACAGAATGGAGACAGGCAGGAAGTCATAGTCTGAACTTCATGCTTCTACAGGTTTGCTAAAACCTTCCTGCTGTCTTCAATGCCTCCCCTCCCCTATGAAGTAC